>JARGXW010000428.1:0-121106 GCA_029204085.1 Mycena sp. CBHHK59/15
GCCCCAACAGAAGAACCAGGGAAATAGAGTATTCGCTGCATAATGTAAATAAAAGTCACCAAGGCAGTGGACTCAACACACCAGCGGAAAGATAGGTCAATGATGTATCACCGTACATGAGGAGTACAGCTCCGGGGATTGAATCCTTCTGATGGGACGTGAATTGGAACACTTTGACCAGTCCATCGCAAGCTAGGGTGAAGAAAATGGTTGCAACAGCAGAAATGACAGAGCCAAAACGGTGAGAAACCAGAGTTAAACCTGTAGGCGACAGAGGCTTGCGACGATCTGGATAGGACTCCATGAGTATAATTACCAGCTTCGGCCCTGTGCGAATTAGCATTCAGCTACCGAAAGTCACAGAAGGAAAAACTCAACTCGAAGCCAGCTCGTCAATGTCTCGGACGCAAACTGGCCGCGACATTGTTGGGGAGAATTTGCAGAAACAGGTTAGAATTTATACCGTGGACCATCTCTGTGTCCGAGACGCTCCATAGCGCAGACACTAGTGAAACACGGGCTCAATCAAGAATATTCCAGGGATAGTATGCAGTGTTCCATTTGCAAAAATTAAAATAACCGGGAATGGAGCAGGAAGACACGAATTGACGACTAGCTTCAACGATATACGAGGGATAGTGGTCGATGTGAGATGACATCGATTTGTAACTCGGATCGGCCATCGGATCGCCTCGACCAATCGAGTTACACGTCGGCGCGATCCGAGTTGGCCTGATCATTTTCCCATACGCCAAAGATATGGCACGTGCAGATTGACACTGCCCACAGCCACCGCCCAAAACGATCGCAAGTCTTCGCAAGCCCCCATTTCCCTCTTTTTAAAAAATCAAGGAGCTCAGAAATATGAATAGTTTGGGTGAAACCAACCATCTGCAATTTTCCCTGGTCATGGCCAGCCTGCGTAGAATTAAGAACCATTTTTCCCCCTGAAACGCACCTCCTAGGGGTCCCATGTCTTCAAATATTCCTGAAAAGCGTCCAAGCGTACTTCAGGACCATTACCAATAAACGACAGTTGTCAAAGACACTGTTCAAGCTCCCTGGAAGCACTCATTAACACTCTCCTCGTCGTTGTTCCAAATGAGGAGCGTGGGAACACAATCTAACACAACCCGACCCAATCCGGTGCACAACTCCGTCACGAGTTGTCAACTCGTGACAACTCGACCCAACCGAGTTGACACGAGTTGCCACACCGCATCACCTCACATCAATCTGCGGCAACTTTTTATGGGGTACGGAAAGTCGAACCCGGTAGTACCGTAAATTTTTTCCCTATAGGCTCAACGGTACGGTTACGAGACCCGCACTTACGGCTTCCATACGGCCGTATTACGGTGCCGGCGTCCAGCCCTAATTCGAACGAGGAGCATTTCGTTATTGAAGATAACGATCTTGCTTCGACGTCCTCCCTGACCTCTTCCATCAGAGTTTCTCTGATGTGCCTACGAGAACACCGCACCCAAGATTGTGGCAAACACGGGAGCAATAATGGTAATTTGCATCAGTACGATCCCCATTTTCTGTTATCTGCGTGCAGCTCAGACTTTCTGTGGTGCACATTCTATGTCTGTCCTCGATACCGACGTATGGTGTAAAGTCCCAATCTTTTTCTCCGAATTTCCCTCATTTTCTTGGCCGACACAACAGTATTTTCTCCCACTGGCTTTCTATTCCCACATCCGTTGTTCACAGCCAATCACCATCTTACGGCTTTCATGCCCAGAATCAAGGGCCAGCGCTTCTCGCCAGTTCAGAACCCGGGCGATGCCGACAAGATGCCAACACGTCCTACCGTTTATCAATCAGAGGAAGCCGCTTTGTATCCCTCACGCTAAACTCCCTGCTCCTCGATCTCAAGGATGTCTTTGTCTATACAGCCAAGTCCCGCGCCAGGTCGAGGAATCCCACTTGGCACACCACATTCTGTCGTAAATTCTCTTCCAGAGTGGCAGGACAATGTCAGTCTCGCGACGGGGCGCAGTGATCTTGTCGGTGAGCTGGAGACAACCTATCCGCGGTTCTATATCCATCCGTTTATACTCGAGGTGCAATTTCTCTTAACCTTCACTTGCGAAAGACAACGTCCTGAATATACCCAGTTAACTGCAATAATCGTACAAACATCCGACATCGCGGCCGGGCGGAATTGCTTGCTCTTTGCTACGCGTATGTTTGCGGACGAATGCCGCTCGTACATCAATACGCAAGTCCCCTCGTCATCTGTAAATATTCAATGCGTCACCGAGATCGCAAACCCGCCCCCGCCGTACAACGTATTCGCCGTCTTCTTCTCTGCTGAACTGGGACACGTCATGAAATTCCACATGTTCAGCGGATGCGGACTCTCGACCCGACTGGCGGAGCACTGTCTATTGCGGCACGCTGGCGATACGCGGCCGACGCTCAGTCTGCCATCTGGCGCTGATCATCCTTTTTCGGCTTATTATCAGAAGCACTTGCCTTTTGCGTCCGTGGATGATGCGAAGAATGTCATTCGATGGCGCTTTTCCGGCGTGATCGAAGGCGGCGGGAACCTCAGGGGTGTTCCGGGTGCCTCCCCCAACGACGTTTATCTATTGGTCTCCGGGATGCAGGCCGTCTGGAGGTCGTTCAGACTGTTAGCTGGCACCATCGGTTCGAGGAGTGGAATGGAAGTGGCTAAGATAGCCCATGTAAAGTAAGTGCCCTTGCATTCCGGGCAGATGACGACCCTAATGCTCCTGAAAGTCTGCTGTACACCGATTCATACAAGTTCACAGATGTGGTTAATAATGGATACCATTTCTTCACGGATGAAACTCTGGACGATTTGGAGGCGCTCCTTGCCAGTGGTACAGAGGAGCGGCCAGCCATTCTTGGGCTTTACACTGACTTTCCAGGGAACCCTCACCTTCGCAGTGCCGATCTTCACCGACTCCGTGCGCTCGCGGACCGCTATAATTTCCCCATCATCACCGATGAGACCGTGGGTGGGTACCTGAACGTCCAAACCCTCCCGTTCAGCGACGTCGTCGTATCCAGTTTGACGAAGCTATTCAGCGGGCATGCTAATGTTCTTGGCGGCGCGTGTGTATTTCAAGATATCTCTCTGTGGCGCACCATTAAATTGTTGCAGATTAATGCTCAACCCCGCTTCCCAGTTCTACGAGGAATTCAAAGCACACATGGAAGCAACATACGAGGACAGCTACTTCGACAGCGATGCGCTCGTAATGGAGATGAACTCTCGAGAGTTCGTCCAGCGGACAGCCGTCGTGAACCGCAACGCCGAGGCGCTCGCTGACATGCTGTATGCTCGTTCTGTGATGGGAGGTGCACAAAACTCCATCCTTCAGGCCGTACACTACCCGAAATACCGCACACGCGAGACCTATGACCGCTTTCGCAATCCCCTTGCTGCCAAAGCCGGGCTCGCGACAACGGGTTTTGGCGGATTATTATCGGTCACGTTCACCTCCCTGGACGCGGCAAAGCGGTTTTATTCGGCCCTCAAGTGCTACAAGGGCCCCACGGTGGGCACTGTGTTCACGCTCGCAACGGCGTTCACTGCGATCGCTGTGCCGCCGGACAACGTCCAATGGGCTGAGGACCATGGTGTGGAGGAAAGCCTGGTAGGTATTTTTTCCGTGCGCCAGAAGGCAAATTCCAATGATAAATCGCGTTCCGAGCGTAGGTGCGTTTTAGTGTTGGGATAGAAGACACTGCCAGCCTATTCAAATGTGTTTCGGATGCGCTTGAAGTGGCTGAGCAGTCGCAAAAGAAGGGAATTTTGGACTAGATAAAAGCCAGGTGATCCCGAGGCAAAAGAGAACTAGAATACTGTATTTTTTCGTTCAATTCGACAGGGGGTGTGACGCGTGGCCTCTTGAACCAATTCGACACTTTGACAGAACCAGAAATCGGCGTGATAAACACCCAAAATTTCGACAAAATGAACGAAAATTTCGCAAAATTGGCGATTTCTGGTGGTTGTGACCAGTGTTCGCCCTTAAGGCCTTAAGCGAGGTTTTGAAAATCCTTAAGGCTTAACTTAAGCCCTCGATTTAAGGCCTTAAGCCCAATTTTCCCATGGCTCATCAGCCTATTCCCCACCCGTCCCCTTTGCCTTTGCTCCCGGCAGTGTGTCTCCTTCAGCTACAACCACCCTTCCCACCGCCTTCTCCTCCAAATGTATTCCAATGGCAGTATTGACCTTGGCCAGAGCTGCCTGAGCAATCTGTATCTGATAGTCAGAATTGGTTTATTAATTTCTTTACCATACTCTCATGGCAAATGCATGCTGGCAGTTCTTGGTGTTGTCGGAGATAAGCCAGTTAGGAGTGCCAGACATGTTAGAACACATCGACTTGGCCTTTGTGAAGGGGAAAGACAAGGGAAAAATGTCACATCGAGAAGGGAGATTGCGTGATCAAGGGGTATGCAGGATTGAAATTTTTGACACGACATTGATTTCTGATGTAAAACATCCTGAAAAGTTCAAAAATGAACGCCAAAAATAAATCCGGTGCACCCTTGTTGCGCAAGAGAGGATTATGTGTGTTACTATATAAGGTGCGTGACGCACTATATATGGTGATTGATGTGACCGATCGTCACTAGGTAGGCCTTGAATTATTTTTTTTCGAAAGTTGCTCAGAATCATTCGATCTGTCCAGAAAAAAAAATCGGTTTTTGAGTTTTGGAAAATTGATAAAGAATTTGCCCGTAACTTGTGAACTGTTGTCTGCCCCAACTTCTAGTGTTCATTTTTGACCTTTTTGGGTTGTTTTACACCCAAAATCAATGTCGTGTCAAAAATTTCAGTCGTGAGTGCGTAATTGAATGATTCCGCGCAGCAAAAACTCGGCCTGAAGTCTTAAGGCTTCGTGTTCATGATAGGCTTGCCGTCCGAGTTGAGCATGCCTGTCGTCCATCCAGTCAGTAACACAATACTTAAGGGATCGAAAAAATTCTGAGAACTCTTAAGGCTTAACTTAAGGCCTTAGTAAGCCTTAAGCCAGTTAAGGCCTTAGGCCTTAGGGTGAACACTGGTTGTGACGCAGTGTCAATTCAACAGCTGCCTCCGTGACACTTGGTGTGGAACCAAAGTTCGACATCAACAGGTACCTCTGTGATGCATGACTGTCAAATTGAACCAAAAAATACAGTAATCCATTTGAATCGAAAAATAGGACAGAAAGTTGTTTGCCAGCTGGAGGAGGAGGAAGACGAAGAAAGTGAGTAGCTCTTGCATGTGAACAATTACCCATCAGTGGTGGTGCCAAGCAATTCCGGGCCATAACCCAAGTGCAATACACGAACGAGAGTATCACCCAATTGGGTCTTAGATCGAAATTCTATGCAAGGTGTTCAAGCTCTGCTTGAGCCAAACACAGACCAAAGTTGATGGGATAGGTAGTACTGTACATACCTGTAGGGGAGCAACACCCCGGGGACCGTGACATTTCCGTTGCTCAATTTATAGGCAACGGCCACCATCATGACCGTGACCGTTGTCCAAAGAAGCAACCGATAGCAGACCGGAGCTAGGCTCGTGACCAACCGCATTCGCCAAGCATGTGGCTGCACTTATCACGGTTGGCAAAGCGGCTGGGATATCATGCTGCAATTTTGGCTGATGCTGCTAAACGAGGTTTTGGACTTTGTATTTTCGACCTCCCATACCTTCAGAAAAAGTGTAAAAAGTTGTATAGTCAAAGCACTGGTTGAGCATTTCAATTTTTTCATGTTCTTTTTCAGTGAAAAATGTTGTTTATTTTTCAGACATTTTTCACTGAAAAAGAAGGTGAAAATTTTAAAACTTTTTCAGCACTTTCTCAATTCAAGGTGAAAAATTCGAAATAAAATAAGAAAGTGATGAAAATGTTTTGAAATTTTCACCTGCTTTTTCAGTGAAAAGTGTGTGAAAAATAAACGACATTTTTCACTGAAAAAGAAGGTGAAAATTTTGAAATGTTCAACCAGTGAAGATGGACAGTTTTCAATTCTGAGTTGAATGAGACCAACTTGTTTCGGATTTTGCCCAAAAATAAGTGGTGCTCAATCAATTCAAAATGAAAAATCAAGTAACTTTCTCTATATAACTTGGGCCTGGAGCTCCTTCATTCTGAAAGTACGGGAGGGCAGGGGAAGGGCTGAAATTCTCAAGTCCGAAATCACGATTGGTGCCATCTGCCAAAATCATGACATGATGTTCCAGTCGTTTCACAGCACTGATCTTCTTGCCCTCGTGATCAGTGCTGGAAACGAACTGGTCACGAGTCTAGACCAGAGCCACAATTTTTGATGATTTTTTTCAATGTCACGACTTTTTTCAGGCAACCAACCCTATCATGACCATGACCAGGCAAAAAAAAGGCAAGGCAACCGACCTACCGTGACCGTGACCATTGCTCCCCTACAGGTATGTACAGTAGATGCCCGGCTGGCCAATCGAACCCAGCCTGGCCAAATAATTGAACCCAGCTGGCTGAATAATTGAACCCAGCAGGCACACCTCACCAGTGTTGTCCTTTAACTGCATCGCTGCTAATGGCCTCAATCTTGGAATCCCACAATGCACCCTATGGGTGTTGCCTTCAGTTTTTGGATCCAACAACTGGCCCTGTCCGGACTCTGTGCTAGGTTTTAGGATTCTACTACTCCGAGTCAAACCTACACCTCAACTACGAATCACTCAGTTGCCATATCTGACAACTCAACATCCCTCAGGCATAGTTTCGGAATCCAGGCACTGACAACTCATTGTATTGGGTTGCAGGATCTCACCACTAAACACCTTGTGTGTGCAATTGTGGGATCCAGTGACCCGTGGTGTGTTGTCTCCAGGTTGCAGGATCCTGCTTCCCACGCTGTGTTATCTTTGGGTTGCGGGATCCCGCAACCCAAGATGCACGGCACCGCTGTTGCTGGATCCAGTCACTGGCATTGGGCTAGTGGGATCCAGCCACCCATGCTGCACCTTCATTGGTTGCAGGATTCCGCAACCCGAGATGCATGCACTGCTGTTGTTGGATCCTGCTACCCATGCCTTGTTCTCTTCAAGTTGCAGGATCCAACTACCCATGCTGTGTCCTCGTTGGGTTACTGTATCCTACCACTCACACCGTGTCAACCATGGGTTGCAGGATTCTGCCACCTGTGCTATGCCCTCGCTGGGTTGGGGGCCTGCAGAATCCAGGTCTTTGACTTGTGGAATTCCACAACACAACATGTATGGTGCTGCTATTACTGGATCCTTCCCCTCACACTGTGTGTGCTTCGGGTTGCGGGATCAAGCCACTGATCCGCAGTTGCAGGATCTGACTGTCTGGGCCCAGCTGTGAGATCCCAGAACCGACCAACTTTTTGTGTCAGTTCTCAGATTCCGCAATCCCATGCTGGTCGCAATTTTGGCAGTCGCAATCAAGTGATTTGAGTGACTTGAGTGGTCGCAATTTAGTGTGACCATGGTCACAATGTTGTTACATACTAGGTCGCAATTCTGGACAAAATACATAGCTTTGGCCTCTGTCTTGAATTACAAATGGCCTCCTAGAAGACAATGATAAGTAGCTGATCTAAATCTAAGTTCTAGACGGGTGGGAAATTTCCCATGACATTCGACATGGTGAATTCAAGTGATGACAGAAGGAATGAAGACCGAACACCCATCATGTGTGCTTATCGCCCCGGCTGGCACAGCCATACGGCGCATCTATGGCCCGCGCCTGGTTCTGCTTCCGGCCTATCTGCGGGAGATCCTCCCCGCACAATTCGATAGGCCACCGGAGGAGACCAAACCCCGGCTGCCAAAGCAGCGACAAGCTGCATGGCTTGTGTGAATAGCGGCATAATAGACAGAATGTGACCCCTGGCCCAGGAGTGCGATATCATGTGCCCATGTACAGGGTCGCATCCGCTCGGAGCACTCTCCTACCGTCCTCTCCCATTTCCGTGCCAACGTGCGCGGCAGTCACTTTGAACTGTGAATTTGACGGCGCACACTGTTCTGACGGGGATTCGTAACTCCGGAGACACAACTGCAAAGCGCAGGGCGGAATACAAAAGCGGCTCGAGGACCTTGTGGATAACTCAACACCTACAACAGTTCTTGAAAATGTCAGCAAAGACACAGCAAACTCAGTGCTACGCACCAGCTCCCGCTTACACACAAGGTACCGCTTGCGCACCAGCTACCACCTGTCAGACCGATAGCGCACTAACACATCTGCACCAGTTACCGGTTTTGCACCAGCTACCAGTTATGGTTATGCGCCTACCACCACTCTTGCGCCAGCTACCGGCTTTGCACCCACCACTACTTTTGCGCCAGCGCCAGTTCTCCTCTCCGCGGATCAGACTCCGGCTGTCGTGCCCGGCCAGGCACGCGCGCTCGCCACTCCAGTCCTAGCCGCCAAAATGGGGGAATTCACCACCTACCCGCCGCAAACAGCGAAGGAGGACGACGAGCAGCTTCTGTACACCTATGCGTCGTTCCGCGAGGAGCCCGTGCTCTCTGTCAACACACACTGCATCGATACATGGAGTCTTTGCATCCCCGTGCCGCTCCCGCCCAACAAGAACGCGACGCTCCTCTCTGTCAACTACCAGATCAAGTACGCGACAACCTTCGACGCGGGGAACGCCACGGTCCAGACCGACACGATTCTTACCACCACGCCGTTGCCCCAGCGCCTCGTTACCGACGCTGTCGATCTCGGGATCTACAGGAACGTCACGGGCTACGCGCCCCGTATGGTCGACAACGATGCGGCGCTGCGTCTCGCGACCACGCTTGGGGTAAAGTGTAACGGGGGCGGTGAGCAGTGGAGCCATTACACTGAGAACCAGCAGTTCGCTCCGAACGTCCGCGTCTTTGACGGCTCGCTTCTCTATTTGGTCTTCCACGTCGCTGAGTATCCCACCGTGAAGACTGCTCGGAGTCTCGCTGTGGAGGTGTCCGCAACGTGGCAGAAGGCGGAGGTGGAATTGAAGGCGCTCGCTGAGGCAGCGAGGATCGCCCAGGAAGAGGCCGATAAAAAGGCAGCGGAGGAGGCGGAGAGGAAGGCACGCGAAGCGGAGGAGAGAGTCGAGAGGGAGGAGGCGAGGCAGGCGCGGGCGGAGGAGAAGCAGGGAAGGGAGGAGCAGAAGCAGGCGAGGGCCGAGGAACAACAGACGAGGGCAGAAGTGCGAAAGGGGTTGGAGGAGGCGGAAAAGGCGAGGGAGGAGGAGCGCACGGAGAGGGCGGAAGCGCAGAAGGCGAGGGAGGAGGACAGAGCGTTCAAGGACGAGCAAAGGGCGGCGTGGGCGGCTGCCGCTGCGGCGCAGAGCGGGCCCGCGACGCCCAGTGTCGCCAGCGCACCTGACAACGCTGACGAGGGCATGCAGGACCTCATCAAGGACACGATGGCAAAACTCGGTTTGACTCCATGCCCCGCAGGATATGGGTTTAAGAAAACCGCAACGGGATACCAGTGCGGAGGTGGAGGCCACTCCGTTACCTTCGAGCAGCTCGGGATGAAGTAGGCCTCCGACGTCTCGCCTTTCGCCTCCGATGTCTTGCCTCTCAAATAGTTGATGCTTATATGTATTCGTTGCCAATAATCAGCTCATTCTGTTAAAAGTCCAAAAAAAATATTCAACTTTGAAAGTAACAGATAATCATATCTTCTTCCGAACTCGGATCTCGAGTGTTGCTTTCTGGTGAAAATCATATGATACAACGACAACAATTTGCTGCAATGCTGCCACTGAGAGTCGGCAGTGCAGGAGGATGTGCTCAGTGCCGAAGTGCGGGGAAGGCGCGTGGTGTGTGTGGAACTCCAATATATGTGAACCGTACACGGGCAGCAGTCGTTTCCGGCCACTACGGGAGACAGCAGCGGTTTATGCTTCGGCCAGCAGGACGGTGGCCGCGACGACGATGTACAACTCGTCCGCAAGGATCGGGTGGCTCGAAGTCGGATACGCTTGGCATTGAGCGCGTCCTATGCGAATGCGCATCTGGTCAGAAATAAATAGAATCAGAGGGACGTACAAATCGGTCGAGAATGAGTCTCTGTGGACCAAGTAAACGCGACGACGAACTTTGATTTAGTGGGATAGTCGACAGATCTCGTGCCTGGGCGTGCACACAAGAACGCCACGCCATCACGCACCCGAGTCCGCTCGTGCGCGCTCTAACAAGGAAAAAGGCGAGCATCGTCACGCATATTGGCGGCTGGCGCTTGAGAGCGAGATTAGTCTGCCGCAAAGGAGGGATAATTTGTATACCTCGCGGCTGTGTTTATCGTCGTCTCCCCCACTCGCCGTCCCCGAGCGCTGTGATGTTAGCCGCGCGTATTGATGATGGAGACGTCGCGCGGGAGTGGGATCGGATGGATGAAGAACAGGAGCGCGCACGCTACCAGCCCAAACGATTGGGAAGGAAGGATCCCGCATCATGGGTCACGATCGGCTCTGTGCGCAAGCTGTAGGACTTGTCGTCAGGGACTATAAGTGTCAGAGCAGGCCAGAGGATGACGTACGATACGATAGCAGTGTCGGGGTCACACGGGCGTCATACATTAGCTAGCGAGGTACGCGTGCGGTTGGTTGGATGCCGCGCGCCGCGCGAGGCTTTTCCCCAGCGCTGGGCGGAAGGAAACGCCCCCTCGAGTACGCGACGGGTGATTAAAAGTGACTTCATGCCTTCGGACACGACAGGCATGGTGGATCGGAGGCCAGTCGGCGTTATGCAGGGCGGCGAGGAAGAAGACGCTGGGGTGTGACCCCTGTACATACATGCATAAGTTTGCTGCAAAGGTGGGCGTCGACAACCAGCGGACATCACTCGGAAAAACGAAGTGTTTGACCGTGTTATGTTCCGATCGTCTCGGGATTTCGGACCGCTCTGTGATAAGTTGGACCAATAACATCAGTAGCGCGCTCCGTGGCAAAGCCCACTAACTGCGGTTCATTGAACTTCTCAAATCTGGCCAGTTTAATTTCTTGGAGATGGTTTGATGCAAATATTGTTTGAGAGGAGTGAATAGTTTTCCCATTGATTTTTTTGACGTTGAGAATGCTTGTAATATGCGCTGGCGTCACAAAAAACATTGGAAACCTACTTGGATAAATCCCCCCCACCCCCAAAGCTCGTTCTGTGGGTGTTTTTCTTCTGCCAGTTATGGTTCAGGTTGAGGCAGTCTTGGGCAGGTTCAACAACTGAATTTGATTTGGACCCGGGGTTTGGCTTGAATTCAGCTCCGGTGTTTTGGTCTGGTTCAGGTTCGCATTGGGCACGGGTACCTGGAGACTTTGCTGCCTCATCATTGTCACACAGTACAGTGAAAGGAATTATTCAAGGACTGAGTGGTAAGGGGATAAGTTGGCGGGGTTGAGAGGTTCAACTCGAGGACCTATGACATGGGATTAGGCCTCTCTGAGGCGGGCGCTGAACCTTTCACATTCCCTACAAAAATTGAGCCAACGTGAATTACCCATTTGAACTCCCAACAAATTTGTGCATGACACTGGCACCCACAATTCGACATCCAACCTTTTTTGCTGAGTTTTCCCCACGCTCTTTCGGTCGCTTCGGGCGCTCCATTGGCGGCCCGTGGCAGGGTCAACAGAGGCCTCCGTGAGCAGCGACCACAACCAAATTTAGCCAGATTGTGAATTGATGTACAGTGGCAATATGAGGGACCAAAATAAAAGTTCAGCCCTATAAAGCATGGAGGGTGTGTCCCAACATCCAATGAGTCTCAATTAAGTATGGTGAGTCTATCTCCCTGGCAGAGAGAGATGCGTCAAGATTGCGGACTGGAACATGACATCTGTAACCAAGCAAACCCAGCACCTATGGTTCTCGCCGCAGGACCTACAGTGTACAGTGATTTATAAATTATTCATGAGTCGGAATTGTGTAATACATCAGTGTTGCATGACTGCCCAGAGCTCTTGTTAACAGTGAGAAGCAACAGCCAAAGATCTCCAGCATAGGGTTCATTAGACAGTAAGATTTCAATGTTGAGAGCTTCATGGCTAGTATTCTTTTCAATACCGAAACTAGGTTGAGAAATGGTGGGCCAGGATAGGGAATTGGGAGCAGCAGGAAACAGATTCTGGGGGTCACAATATGCAGGAACCCGAACAGGCTATTTATCCGTGGAAGCTCATTTTAGTTTGCCTCAATATTGATTGGAGCGGCTAGTGTAAAAGATCTCAGGAACTGAATATTGAAATGACCAACTCCCATGCACAGGAATCGATTGGGTGGTCATGACGCTGTGGTTGGTGCGGCAGCTTCTTCCTTGGTTTGTAGTTATTAGGCTCGGATGTCCTTAGCTTAGTCATACATTGGGTCTTTCTCTGCTACACCCTCCCCCTGCGAGCCCCGTTGGCTCATCTCCGGCCCCAGAGAACCCCAGTGGTCTCCATTTGGTGACAAGAGTGTGCCTCGCTCTTCCCACGCCCCATTCCGCAGCGAGAAAGGTCTTAGCACAGACGAGCGACCCCAGCATCATCCTCGAGCAGCGACTCCCAGATTGACTCACACCTGCTGCTAGCAGATCTCCCGGCTCTTTTTTCCCCCGACATCCCCCCCTTCATTCACTCTTGACAACTACTGGCACCGGCACACTTGCATCGGACACATTTCGACGCACATTCCTGGACTGACCCACCGTTTTCCGCCATGTGACACGTGGCACGTATGCCGAAAGCAGACACGACGGAAAAAAAGAGGAGGAGGGCAGAGAGAAAGCTCCAGGAGCAAAGGGAGTTCGAGCTGGACAGCATTCGGTGTGAGAGCACTATTGACTGTTGTCTTTTTGATGTGTCCACGATCACCTTTGAGGACGACGACAATCCGGTAGCTGTTCCACATCCCCAGTGCGACTTTTCTGCACTACACAGCGAGTCGGCTCATCCCTGGCGTAACGTCCGTCGCCGCAACCACCGAGTGCTACCCCAACGCTGCGCGCATCAACCTTTTCCCCGGTCCCTTTCCAAAAATACCCCCGGTATACTACTCTCTCTGCCCGCCAACATCCACCTCGTCAGCACCGATCCCATTCACCCACTGGACATTCCTTTTCTGGCCATGCCACCACCCCTCGAGCCCTTTGCTACGACCTTTGGACCTGTCAACTCGTCCCTCGCCCTTGGTTGTGCACGAGAGGTTGATTACGAGCAGGGTCTGGCCCGGCTCGGCCGCATTTCCGAGCTTGCTTGGGCTCCGCCACTAGTGGATAGCCAGCAACATTTCAGAGATCTTCCACCCGACCAACTCGTCTTCATCTCGACACTTCTGGAAATTCTGGTGCTCGCACCAATTTTTCAGCCCTTCTTTGAATCAGCCGTCATGAGCTTTGTGCACGATTGGGTGGAATACCAGGAGGGTCGGTTTGGTTAGAGTGAGGCGCGGGGTCATGCCACGTACCTCGCTTTGCGCGTATATTTTTTTGGTGGGGGGCACCTGTGGTTGGTGCGGCAGCTTCTTCCTTGGTTTGTAGTTATTAGGCTCGGATGTCCTTAGCTTAGTCATACATTAGGTCTTTCTCCGCTACACCCTCCCACTGCGAGCCCCGTTGGCTCATCTCTGGCCCCAGAGAACACCAGTGGTCTCCAACGCCTTCAAACCGAGTGAGTTGTCAAGATCTTCAACCTCCACGGCTCACCGGGCCGGAGACTAAGCAAAAATGACTTACTCCTCGGATCCAGCCCGGTCACAAAGCAGAAATGACTACTGGCCAAAATTGAACTGAGAGGATTTGTTTGCCTTCTGTGAATGAAATGGGTTGCAACACAGGCCTGAAAGCAGTAAGATGGGTGAACAAACATATTCACATTTTTTTAAATGTACTTTCGTGTCTCACCACATCCTTTCTAATTTTTTACTGCTGTGACCAATGTTGGATGACTAAATCTTGTTTGTACATGTAGCAAAACTGGCCGAAACCCAAGTTAGCCAAACCTAAAGGTTCAGCAATGATTTAAACACTGAATTCGAAAGGTCTGAGAAGTTCCCAGAGTTAAAACGGACAGAGTATCCTTTTCCTTGTGCAACAGGATTTGAATTCGTCGGAGAAGCCTGCTTTGAGTTAGCAAAACAATCATCGGCTTATTTATTGTGCACAATGTAGAAGGCAAAACCCGCAGAGATGAAGGTCCAGAATTGAATACCGACGGATGCACATCCCCCAAATATTTAAGAAGAGGACCGTTACCAAATGAGTCGTGTAGACAAAATATAACATCAAAAGAAGCAAATGAAAAAGAACTGGCACCTGCGAGAATCGAACGGATGACCTCAAAATGCTAATTTGGCGGGTGCTCTGCAACATTAGGGCTCCTGAGGACCCACTAACTAAAGTTAGTGGGCATTTTTGACCCTGGGAAAGTGTTTCAAGGGAGAGGTCTTATTGAAAGGGCTCAAAGAAGACCTTATTTGTACGAGCCGTTCATCCGAAAATGGACATTTATCGGAGGGTTCAAAAAAATTCTACAGCTTCTCCCTTGTCATTGAGTCTGCTACTTACACCAGAATTTCTCAGGGACAATAATGAAATAAGAAATGGGCTGTATAGCAATGGGGGATCCAAGTGACAGACGACTACTACCCTACATGGATGTCTAAATATCTTGTGGATTTCTGCTGCCGTTTTCTCCACCTTAACTCATAATCATCATGCTCTGCACGCTCTTCATCCCATTTGCTCCATGTACCTTGACATTCCCATCTACTGCGCTCAGCCCAAAAATAATTCTCCCAGTGATATATTACCTGCAGTGGAGGTTCTGGGAACTTCTGCAAAGAGCAAAAAACAGTTAAATCATTTCACTCATTGTAATTAAAGCCCACCTTGAGCCACTGTAGAACATCATGGAACTCCACATCATGAAATTGATCGGAATCCGAGAAAAAAAAGTTGGGAGGGCTAAAGTCACAAAGCTCGCGGAGGAGTTCAGGGGATGCCGGGGATCCCCTGATAAAACGGCCCCACTCGAATCCAGGGCTCCTACCAGAATGTGAAGTTGCTCATCATTTTTGCATCAATCACTTTAAACTCACCAGAATTTCCGGGGTTGCTTGCCAAGAGCAATGGCCGTTGCTACACGAATAGCTCCCCGGGCCAGCTCCAAAGATACCTCAGGCCTCCAGGAATCCTCCCGATCGAAGTGGCCACGACAAATGAACACCATTAGCCCACGTAATTTTCCTTCGTCTTCGCCTACAATGGGTCGCAGCCGACATATCGCAGTTCTCAGATCATCCCACGAGACATCCAAGAGGACATGGGTGTCAAAGAGGAGAAAGTCATCTCGACGGGTGACAGGGGAGCCCCACATGTGCGCGTGGAAAATACGGGCAAGTAATGGACATTCAATGAAGTCGTGCAATACCTGTTGACAGTCTTGCTCTGACAACGGCTCAAAAGACTTATTGTCACAAAACTGGGGCATATACCGACTGCCCCAGTCGAAAAAGGACATAAAGCGATAGTCATCCCATAGGTTGACTAAATCCGGAGGCGGAGGCGAAGTGTCCTAACTGGTGATGAGATGAATCAATCACATTGCTGTGATACTTACATTCAATAAACAAAATATAGCGTTGGTTATGCTGGAAGGGTAGAAGATGAAGTCTAGATTAATGACTTGAACAAGGTGGACAAGGTCCGCAGAAAGTTCAATGGTGGTAAGCCAGTTGAAATCGCACCCACACAGTGAGCTAAGGATAAATATTGGTGAAAATGCGCTGCATTTGAATCATGAAGACTCACAAAGCAAGTGGACCGGCACGGTTCTTCGATCGATCTTCATACTCATAAGAAAACTCTGTCAGAACAGAGCAAGCGAGATCCTTGAGGTCTGCCAAACCACCAATGTAGAACTCGTGTGCGCGCCTCGGGTCATTGAGGAAATCACCAAATGAAGCATGGTGGAAAGAAATATAATCTGGTGATACATAGAGGACGGAATGCAGGCCACGTAGTGTTAAATGAACATCGCCTGACTCGAGTTCAAGAAGCTGCTCAATGTCTTCAGGATATAGTGACAGCTTGACGAAAACACGTAGGATTGCCAGAAGGTGATGTCGTCCCACTGAGGCGCTCGAGAGTACTTGCGTGTACAGCTGGTCTAAAGCACCAAACGGTGATTCAGAGTCGGTCCCAGGCAGACTTTCGACTGCCGCCAGCCGCTGCACCGGCCGAAAGTTTTTGTCGTCAACAAATTTGATGACTGTGCTTGGATAAATAAAATATCCCGAGGACTTGTGAACAAGGCGGTCAACGAGCTCTTCCGATGGCCATGGGCTGTGAACCGTGGCCATAGTCTCCCAGTGTTCACGATGAATCCGCGCAAATTCAGCGCGGAAATACGTGCGGATGTCGTCGAAGGATCTCTCGACATTGAAAGCGCGGCATAAGCTGTGGAGATATGCTCCTTCAAAGGCCTCACGGACATGGGGCTCCGGTCTGCTGGCGATGAGAAATTTCAGAGGGGGCATGTGCTCGCGGATATACTCCCCGACCAAGCGCAAGATTTCCACCTGCATATGCTGGCCCTCGCATTCATCCAGACCATCGATCATAATTATCCAAGATTGGGAATTGTCCAACAGCCGGCATGGCTTGAGAATTAACTCCTGTATTTGAACATCCATCGACCTCCCGACCACAGAAGGATCACGTTCCACCATCTGTGAAATCGGGGCGTTCAACGGTGTCCGGAGTGCAAGCTGATAGGAGATAGTGGTGAATAAGCTCTTAGCGTTCCCGCGAGTGGGATGGCCGCGCTTGAAAAAAAAGGCACCACCCAACCGGCTTGAATCCTGCAATCTCTGAGAGAGTGTTTTCATGATTGCTGATTTCCCGGACCCAGCTGGCCCATGCAGCCAGAGGATGGGCTTTATCCCCGAGTCCGAGTCGGTCAACCATTTCCACAGGTCGTCGAGCATCTCAGTACGTGTTTCGGGATGGCATCTCGGTTGAGGGAAACTATCCGCCGAGTCATGAAGGGCCTCCAGCGCCACAGCGCGATGCAGGATATTGATTCCTACAGTTGCATTAGTTCACGAGTCGTACAATAGTCTCTTTAGGCGTGCATACCTGAGTCCCCATTTCGTTGGATATTATTGACATTTCCACCGACGAATGTGCCGCCATTGATTATCGTCGAAGGTTCACATTGTGAGGGATTCCCCCACAAATTGTGTGAATTGCCGATGTTAAGGTGTGGCATCGACTCGGCCTCGGCCAGGAATGAAGGATGTTCTGGGCTTGACTCAACAGGCATCCGACCCTGCCCGTTGTCTAGTTCGATGGAGGGGACAATGGTATGTGGAGGATAATGTGTCGGCTGCTCGTGAGAAGCGGTCGGCGGCCAAAATACTGGACCGAGAGGCTCAGATCCTGGAGGGTAGGTGTGAAAAGTAGATGAATGATTCGTGATCCTTGGGAGAGTGCTGGTGGCAGGCAAGCACGAGGATGGCAAGTCCAAGGCGCCAGACAAGGAAGAGTACGTAGAACGATGTGGCTGCGATGCTCCCGCGGGATCGGCACTGGAGCTCTGCAATGCCATGTGCGGCCGCGAAGAGGCATCTTCGAAGTGTTAGGCAAGCCAATACACAATGAGCTTAGAGCGCACCGTATGGTACCATCCTTCCAGCCGGCGCATGTCTAACGTTCCGCGCTGCTCCCGACAACAAGCCCTCACCGGGGGCACCCGCCCAGCCGACATACCGACCGGACGCCGAGCTGTGATAGAACTCCACCTGCAGTCCGTTACCCCCCATCGCGAGAGGCTCCTGGTTGTTTTGAAACTTCACGTCCCCAGCAACATCGTAGAAATTCCCGCCATTGATGGTTACGCCAGAACTATTGTTGAACAAAGGCATAGAGATTCGGAGAATAACGAGGGAGAGCCAGGTGAGAAGCAGCAGAAGACGCAGCCTGAGAGGAAGCTGTTGGAAGGCTGTCCGATGTCATCATGCATCGCATTAGCGCCGCCTCGCGTGGCTTAAGCGCTTAAAAACTCAGCGAGCGCCCTGAAGACCTTTGCTGGTGGACGGGAGCATTCAGACTCCGAGTGTAGCGGTTCTTATTACCAAGTGATTACATGCAAAAACAGTCTGTTTATAAGTAGCCCCCCTCCAAAGGGTGTAAAAAACGGCCCCAGCGGCGTCATTCTGCAGAATAAAGCATTAGCACAACCGTGAACAGGGAGCTTCAAAGACGTGACTTCGCTCGCGCCTGGGCTCCACCGCAGTCGGGGGCCGGCCCTACCAAGAGGTAATCGCCGGCCGCCAGCCCCACCGAACCCCGATCGGTAGCTGAAGGTTCTTCAAGAAAAAACCCCGAAAATCCGACAAGTTCCCAAAACGAAAATGACACGAAAAGACACCACAGATGAGGAGGCAGGGAGGATGCGCAGGGACGGAGGGCACGCGAGGATGGATAGGACTCACTTCCCACCGCCACATATATACCGCTGCACGATAGCGTTAGTCAAGGCCCCAACGCGGAGCGGACAGGCGTACCCGATAGATGCCGTTCCATACCATCTCTCGGGACCGCCGAAAATGCCGCACGCCACGCCGCGCACCCCCGACGCCCGCGCGCGCACCCAGTGGCACGAGCATCGGGGGCCGGAGGAGCAGGAGCTCGCGCGCGGGGCTCCCGTTCGCGCCTTCCACCTTATACGCATATCCCGCGCCAACGCGGGAGCGACGAAGGGGTCTGATGAGCGTATTAGCGAAGATACCGAGATGCGGGCACACCGCGTGCCTTTGCTAAATGGATGCGCACGCGACCACGTCCGCCCTCCCCGAGACCGAATCGCGAACGCCGGTGTGTACAGGTGCAGCGTCGAGCGCGAGGGTGCCGCGCGTGGGCGGTAGCGACAGCGGGATGGGTTGTAAATGGGGGTGGGGTCGATATGTGGAGGAGCAAGGAGTGAAAAGGCGATGCACGTACATACCGCTGCCATGGGGATCATTCCAGCTCTCGCACGCACACGCACAGGCGGATCCCCATGCTCACGCCAACGTCCACCATCACCGCCCACGGATACGTGTCTCCTGGAAGAAGAGAAGAGGGTCAGCATGGGAATGAAGGTCAAGAGAGGGCGTTGGCGCGAAAAGAGAGCGGGTACGCAGCCAAAAAAGCGCGCGCACGAAGGGAGGTCGAGCATGGGGAGGGAGAACATCAGGCGGAGGAGGACGAAGAAGGGGAAGGGGCATGAGAAGACCGCGGAAAGGGGATGGAAAAGAGTGGGAGGGGGAGGAGGTAAGGCGACGAAGGAGAGGAAGGAGACGACGTGGGGAGGGAAGGAGACCTGCGGAGAGGGAAGGAGTGAAAGCGCGATAGACGTACCGTCGCTTGCACGTGGGATCGACCACTCGCCCTCACCTGTTGTGCCGACGATGCAGATGCCCATCGCCCGCCGAAGCTGAAGTGCATGCACGCCTTCGTCGTCGCCCTCGCCCTCCCCCACCATCGGGTCCGCGATCGCACCCCTCAGAGCGTGGGGGAGCCGCATCGAGTCGACGAGCGCGCTCGCGGGAGGGCAGCATCGAGAGCGGCGCCATCGAGAATGCCGCGCAAGGGCGGCGCCGTCGTATACACGTGTAATCTGCGAGATATTTGGGATGTGGGCAGGATGGAAGGCGAGTAAAGATGGGGAGGCGCGACGAGGACGCCCGGGAAAGGGAGATTCGAGGGATCTGAAGAAGGGAAGAGGAGAGGGATCAGAAGAAGTGAAGAGGAGAAGTAGATGTGCAATCCCTCGGGACCACAGGCAAGCTGGGGCGGGTTAGGGTGAGACGGTGTGTATGTGCGCAGGCAAGATACGTAGCATGGGTATATGCGCGAAGAAAGAGAAAGACGTGCCCACGGACAAAGAAAGACGCGTACGTGCGCAAGCAAAGACCCACATACGCGCGCGCGGAAGCACGAGAGAGGAGCATAAGGGGTGAGGCCGGTGAGGCCTGTGAGGCCTTGAGGCGGCGGGAGGGAAAGATATGGCAGAGGGACGTGCGAGGATGGAAAACGGGTCAAGGGGGGAGACGGCGTAGCAGGCGGATCAGGCGCGCGGATTCGCGCATACATGGATGGACGGGAGCAGAGAGGAACTGGCTGGCCGTGCGTTATCCTGAGCGCTGAGCGCTGAGCGCTGAGCCTTGAGAGACTGGTGGGGAAGTACGAGTTCTGCCGGGCATAGCTGCCGCCCGAAAAACATCACCACCTCGATAGCACCGCCACCATCAGCTTCTTGATCTCGTCCTTCGCGTTGCTTTCACGCCTCAATTCACCGGATCGCTCCTTATAGTCGCAGGCGCCGACTGAACTCTGAGGTATTCAGTAACCTGAATTCCGAACGAAACAATGCACCCGGCTCTGCGATATGAACGCATATTGAACCTGTCTTTGGCTCCCCATAGGCGCATTTCTGGACTTGTGGCCACGGGTATGGTAATGGACCCAGTTTACTCACACATACCGTGACTGCCGCGCATTTCTATGCTCGCATGCGTCAACATCCAGGTTGGTCCACCAAAGAGATTCAAGTATAAAGTAATAACGGCATGGCAGTGCAGTAAAATTGGCCTCAAAAGCAAGTTCAGGCGCTGCTCCAGTTGCCAGGCGATGTACTACTGCTCCGAGAAGTGTCATATTCTCCACTGGGAGGAAGGCGGCCAACGCGTCCTTTTCAGGAGCCACCGACTCTTTCGTCTCTGTGTGCCGCAACTACCACGCCTTCGTGATTCCTATTGACAGCATATTTTAACTGTCCAACACATGAGTAACCGCGGAAAGCCGTTCCTGCGTGCGCTGCTCCAAGGCAGGTCCGAGGGCGCGAAGGTCGACATATATCTTGGGCAGGCCGCTGTCCTGAGCAGGTACCCATCCGCAGAACTCTGCACCGTCGTGGACTACACCGTGCACCCGCCGTCTGTTGAAATCAGCTCGATAGGTGACGGGGATGGAACGCAGAACCCCGATCCTCAGGCGGCCCAGTGGGAGGACTCTGGCACCCGTGCGCGGAAGAGCGGTGGGCGGATGGAAGTGCATGCCATGGTAATTGCTACGGGCGGAGGTGTTTCGCAGCTCATAATTCTCCTGCGGATAAGTGATTCGTGGGTGTACTGTGGTGTTAGGTGCATAGTCCGCACAGCGCCACAGAACTCGAGTATCGAAGAGTTGCGGGAACAAATCGAAGACTTCGTTGCGACCAGGCACGGGACAATATTTGGTGAGCGGAAGATAAGGGCGGTGGAGGAACAGCAGCGCCGGCATTGTGGAAATAATCGTCCGAGACCTCTGCCACCGGACTGCTGGTTGCTTCTAGGACCCGGGTTCCTCAGTCATCCCAACACCCATGCTTTCCCAGTTCCGATGCTCGCTAAGCTGTCTGGATTTCCAACAGTTCTTGAGGTAACTATGGTATTTTATTTCTACTTCGAATTCTTGCTGCTTCTTGGTAGTCGACAACAGTGTATTCATACAAAGGTCGAGGAAGTATGGATGACAACAGCTAAACCAGACAGAAAGCAGAGGGTAGCCCAGGGCGTTTTGTTCAGTTAGCACTCGACGACTGATAGTGGGAGTGGCTGAGTCCCACTCCCACTGCTCTAGTATATACTCCCACATGGTAGAACCTCTCGTTGCCGAGAAAGTACTCGGTCATTGCCAGTCATTGACTTAAGCATGGTGAAGTTTTCATTTATATGACCAAGGTTCCCGATTGTTCTCGGCTTCCTGTCCTCTCTACATGCGTCTGTCTACGAGACTCTCGTAGACTACATGGAGGACCAAAGTCGCCACACCTTCCACCTAGTCGTCCGTCGGGATGTTCTCAATGCCGCCAAACTGCAATGGGAACTTAGTACTGCGAACAGATGATAAAACGAGAGGCGTACGGCATTGGCAAAGAGGGCGGTTTGAACCTCCGTCGTTGCGCAGCCAAGGCCGGTTCGGCTGGGGTCGTTGTTGATTGGAAGGGTCAGGCACCTATTCAGAAAACGATGTATGAGTATTATGCATTGTCATCAGTAAGTGCGAGTCTCACGTCGTCCCGCCGGTACAGCTCTGCGTGACAACAAAGTTGCCGTTGATACACGTAACGACGTCTCCGTTGAAGCATCCTTCTGGATCGGTGCATGCGATACCGGTCCTACATGGATTGTAAGCAGGAAACGCGGACACCGACGGAAGCAACGAACTGGGTTCCAGCAGGGCTGCTGCCCACGAGCTGGCGGGTCGTCAACGCAGTCGGACGCGCGACCGCTGCCAGACAGAGTGCGAGGGTAATGAGGGCGGAGTACATTGTTATGTGTGAGCGGGGAAGAGAGTGCGTGTAGTTGGTCAAATGAAGGACACCAGGTCAAAACCACTGAGGGAAATGGTTGAGAAAGAACGATCTCGGATCGTGTAAGGCGGAAGCGGGCGAAAGAAAGAAGTGGACCGAGGCAATATGGAGGCGGAGATCAGCCTTTTAGGTGTACGCAAGCGAGAACCATCCCTGAACAACGACAGTGTGCTCAGCACCAACTCAGCACTGCTTGGCGCACCGCTCGTCGCGACTCGCATCAGCAAATGCTGACATCAATGCCTGATCAATACCACGTTGTTAGGCACCTACTCTTCATCTTGATCAATTGCAGTGTACGGTGACATAACTGAGAGGCCCGCCCTGGTACTCCGCTCGTCCTTGGTCATCCCTTCCGGAGGTGTGGGACGAATATCGGACCAGACGCAAACCACACCGCGACTTTCGAGTACGAGCCCAGTTTTTTTTTCCAAGGAAATATATCGACGGATCACGCCTAGGCTGCCCAAGATTGCAAGAGTGAGATGCCATGCGGTGTGCCAAGTCGCCGTAACTTCACGGAACCAGTCACCGCTCTTTCATAGATAGACGTTTCAATGAGGCAAGGGTTTCGATCGGGTGCATTCCCAAGCAATTCTACTATTGATGGTCATGCGGGAGTCTAGGGGGCAAACAGAAAGACATCAGGAAGGCAAAGGATAGAACAGGATACGTAGAACGTGAGACTTGTGTGAGGCGGTGCATGGTCTTGTGACGGCGGAGTGACGTGTGACCAGGACCTGCTCTGCCAGGATCTCTCTCGCGCTGCACTGCGTGCAGCTCCAAGCTCTCTCGATCTCAGGACGACAAATATTTTCCCGCCCACCCTCGCCTGGTTCTTACTCAATTTTTAGGAGATCACATTCAGAAGAAACAAACACTTGATTTTAGCTTAGTAGAGGCAGTACGGCGTAGAGTAGGGCATGGGTTCATTCACAACGCAAAAGGCAACTTTTAGGTGTGTATGAATATGATTACGAAACTTTGGATTTAGATGTTAGAAAACATTAACCTGAAACTAGACCTCTCGTCCTCGTCCTCATTGTACTCGATTTCCATCCCAGCCAGCGGGTTCTCAACCGGTACTCATTGTGCCCTGCGCTCCCGTTTTGCGAGCTCCCGACCGGGCCCGCGACGCTGCTTTTCCCGAGGCTCCCACTCACCGCCAAAGTGTGTCGGCAGCGGAGGCCGGCCCCAACTGCACTGGGACGTGCATCCGCTGTTGCTGCTGCGCGAGATACCGTGTCTGCTGCACGCACGTCGCCGGGTTTAGTGAGGTCGGCGACAGCTCTGCACTTATGTCGCCCGCGACGGGCGGCCGCGCTGAGCTCAGCGCAGGCCCGCCAAACCCGCCCGCGGGGCGCATGGCAGCTGCACCGTGCCGCACTGCTGCTGCTGTTACAGCTTGAGCAGAAGGGTGAGCACGCTGACGCGCGCGCCCGCAACCTGCGTGAGTTTATCGTAGCTCACGCGAACCTTCACGCGGAGGCCGCGCTGCCTCTGCGCCTCGAGCATCGCGCCCGAGCGCGGTCGCGGACATCGCCACCTTCAGCGTGCGCGGTGCGCGTGTTCTGCGCGGACACCGTCTTTGTCGGTGTGGGGTGTGGGTGTGGGCGCGGCGGCGGCGACCAGTGGGGAGGTTGCTCCGTGGAGTGGTGAGCGCTTCGGCAGCTGGCACAGCGCATGCGCTGCATATTGCTGCAGAGGCGGCGGCGGCGCCTCAACGTTCCCGTTTGTGTGCCCCCGGCTCGTGCTTAGCTCGCTCTCGTCTTCCCACCCCTCCTTGCCCTCCTCGCCGTCCTCCTTTCCCTCGCCGCTCGAATCCGACACCGAGCCAGAGCCCGAGTATGAGTTGTACGAGTACAGCAAGAGGTGGAACGAGTGTAAAGCAGACATCTGCAAGAGGAACTTGCTCCCGCCCCCGCACTCGCTGGCCTCTACTTCTCCCCTGCTCAAGCCGCTCGCGCCTTTCAGCCTGCCTGCTGTGCCGCCGAGGCCGGCACGCTGCTGAGCGGGAGGATGTGCGGCGCCGCAGCGGTGGTGAAGGGTGAGGATGAGGAGGAAGAGACGGTGGCGGCCGGGAAGGTGGGCGAGAGCGGCCCATGCCACGCGTCGCAGCGCACGGGAGGAAGAATGCGCGGGCGGTGTCCCTGGCGCGGGCGGGAGGCCATGCGAGGCAGGTGCATTGGCGGAAACTGGCGGCGCGAGCACAGTAGGGGGCGGGGGCACAGAGACAGACAATGGGGATACCGAGAAGCAGCGTGGGGTGCGGCATCGGCGCGAAGATGATGACGAGCGGGACGCGGATCGCGTGGCCGGCCGGCAGCGGGTGCGGCGTTGCGATGGATATGGCAGAGGACGACGCAGAGGAGGGGGAGGATGAGAATACGGACGTCGGGTACATGTGCGCCGCGTCTGCAGCTGCAGCTGCATCCACGTCTGTGTGCGTCCACGTTTGCTTGTTACTTGTAGGCTGCGAGGAGGAAGGTGCTGGTGGTCGCTGCGGGGTGGACGTCAATGCAGAAGGACTCGAGCGTCGGGGGTCACGCGGGACGTTAGGTGGTGATCTCAAGGCGGCGTCCTGCAGCGAGTCGTTGGACGTCGCGGACACTGGGCAGTGGGCAGCGCAGGACAAGGGCCGGCTCGCCGGGCCGGAGCACGCGAGCTTGCCCAATGATCACTGGTTTTCAAAGTCCGCAGACTCGAAGCATTTCATTTCATTTCAGTTTCCATCACTATAGTGCGCGCGAGCCCCTGGGGGCCCATGTAGTGCTAGAAAATAGGCTCCGTGTATGCCGTAGGGCGACGATCAGGGGGAGACATAGGTGGATTCAAGGATTTCCCTACGGCATTTCTGAATCAGGTTGCACGTGGAGTCGAGTCTAACTACGGACGGATAGGTTCCTGAGACATCAATGAACGCACGATGAAAGACCCGCTTCCGCAGCGGAGGAATGGATGGGTCGCAGAAAGCCCTTTGACATCACCGGCAATGAGAAACAGATTTTCAAAGATCCGCGATGAAGGTTGCCGCGCCCAATGACAGATTGCCGCCACATAGAAAGCTACTTTTGTCTATGCGATAATAGTCCTGGATCCAGCTGTGCTCTGCGACGCAGCAACAAGGAAGCAAGTCAAGAGTCTTTGATTGATTCGGGATGAACCGGGTTGTGTATTTGGCCGTGTTATGTTGCCGGCATTTCTCGGCTTGCTTTTCTCTTCCCTCCATGTACACAAAATCACAACGGCTGATGGTTGTCTTGTTTTGGACAATGGCTGCACCCAGGGAAATCACGGCGTTTGTCTTTTAGGCAACTGTAGGCACGATGCTTTGGAGCAGCACATGGCGACTCAATTGCGGCTTCACTCAGCGGAGAATCGGAATATATAACGTCGTGGGACGAGGACCGCCCCAAACTCCTTCACAATGCATCCCGAACTGGCTCTCGGCGCATTTCTTGCTTCTGCTCTCGTACTTGTCCCCCTCCCGTGGCACTGGCGTGCGCGCAATATCGCCACCCTCTCCATCATCGTCTGGCTCTTCGTGTCTAATTTAACATACGCTATCAATTCGATAATCTGGTCGGGCAGCGTTGATGAGGTTGTCCCCGTCTGGTGTGATATCGGTTTGTTCCAATATACTACTCGCAAAGTTTCACTGTTGTCTGATGGAGCGTCGCTGACAGTGACGAAGCTCGAGGTCGGGGCTACGGCCGCGCTGCCGGCCTGTTGCCTATCGCTCGCGCTCCAATTGTGGCGCGTAGCGTCCACCGCTCGTACCACGCATAAAATAAATATCCTTATCTTGGACCTGATCTTGTGCTGGGGATACCCCGTGATCACGATGATTCTACGTGGGTCCTCAGTCATTCGCGGCCCTGAATCCTGCCTTAGACGAGCACAGACTACGTTGTCCAAGGACACCGATTCGACATCATCGAGGACTTCGGGTGCCGTCCCACCACCTACGTCTCCGTCCCGGCCATCCTCCTGTTCTACGCCCCCATAACCGTCGTCGTCGTCCTGACGTTCATCTACTCGGGCCTCGCCTTCGCCGCGTTCCACCAGCGGCGCCGCAACTTCACGTCCTTCCTGGTGACCACGAACTCGTCCTTCACGAAGCGCCGCTACCTGCGCCTCATGGCCATCACCACCGTGCTCGCCGTCTGGGACGCAATCGTCATCGCCGTCGTCTTCGCGATCACGTTCCGCAGCGGGCTCCTCCCCTACACCTCCTGGGCGGACGTGCACTCCGATTTCGCGCGCGCGGACAAGTACCCGACGGTTTTCATCCCGCCGGACTTGTTGCTCTGGACCTACGTCTCGTGGTGGACCATCCCGCTCAGCGGCTTCTCGTTCTTCTGCTTCTTCTCGTTCGGCGAGGATGCGGTGGCGGAGTACGGCCCGTGGTTCCGATGGGTGGCGCGCGGCGTCACTCCTCTCGCACGCGTCGTGTCGCGCATCGTTTCGCGGCGCCGGGTCCGCGGCCGGAATACATTCTCGCCTGCCTCGTCCACCGCGTCCGAGGCGCACCTCTCGCTCCCGCGGTGGACGGACGACCGCGTCATCGATATCAAGGCTGATTTCGCAGATACCTCCTCCGATTGCTCATATGAGCCGAAAGCGGACGATAGGGACTCGTATGATCCGACAACTCGAGAAGCGTTGACCACGCCTAGTACTTGACGGCTGCCTCTCGTTACTTGTAAATCTAACTCTTCTGTAACCCTAGCACATTTGTTTACTTAATTCATGTCTAATCCTGGTTAACCGGCCGTCAATTGGGGATTGTTCAATCATCCATGAGGCCGACTCCGGACAAAAAGTAGGTGAAGAGTGGGATTGGAACATGGGCTTTTCGTATCACACGGGTTCAGATTCAACTCCCATCAATCTGGGCACTCTTATCCAACTCTCATTTTTTTCTCAAAAAAAAAAGAAAAGAAAGAAAAGTTTCATAACTCTCTCCTCGCATCAAACTGATTCACCAAAAGGTGGATAAAAGAGAACACAACTAGAATAAACGGCCGTACCACGTTGTGACTTCGGCAATCTTTGGTGCGGCAGTTCAAGTGCATCTAGTACAATGTGTCACAGATCTGTGAACAATTTGAAGGTCCTCCCTCTGGTTAAACACAGATTAAACATACATTGAACGAAATTTACTGCTCTGATCAACCTTGAATCATGATCATTTAAATTGGCATTCAATTTTTTCAATTCAGTCCTCAATGTGCAGAGCATCAGTTCAATCCTGCAAGCGAACTCTCTCCTGAATCAAGGACAATGCCAATTGATATACAGGGAGGACCAGACCACTTGAGGCTCCTTCCACAAACTCACATTCAGCATTGTACACCTGGATAGGTAATGAGCCCGAGTTCAACTCGATGTTACCGTGACGCTGGACTCAACCCACGAAAATCATCTCGCTCCTTCCTGATACTAGGGTTACTCAACGCACAATCTGTGTGAGAAAGGGTTGAGTGTGCTGCTAATCGTTGTGCGCGTGAATGACCTCTGGAGTTTGCCAAAGGGCCTGGGGCAAGGCGGCGCGCGGAACTGGGCACAGCGTGCGGAACGAAACTGCGAACAGCGGGCGGAAGTAGGAAGCGAGTCGGTCGCGATTGTCGCTCGACCGATGTATTGCAGTTCGCGGGGAGTCGTGCGTATTGTCTGGTTAGGAACCGGAGTCCACCGTATCCGAATCATGACCCCCAGCAGCTCATTCACGGTCACGTCGTTTGTGGAGGCTCCGCCAGTCACGCCGCGATAGTCAAACATGTCCCGCATGCGGATTTAAAGTATACGCAGCGTAAATTGATAGCACATTGGATTAATACACACCGTCGAAAGTCGGAAGTGGGTGTAGATCAAACTCGGTACACGGGAAAGAGACTAGCACGAAGATAGAACACTGAACGCACTAACGGACCAAAGACCAAGGGAAGAAATAATGCCAGATCAACACACTTCACTCAATCTCCTCGCCGTAAAACGGAAGCGCCTCATGCGCGACCTTGACCTTCGCGACCTCGGACGGCCACCGCGCGAGGGGATTGACGAGGAATGCCAAGTGCCATCCCGAACAATCTTGAAGACGGAAATCAAACGCACACTTCGGGCCCTGGCCCTTGCCATCTGCCCCGAACCGCGCAAGAACCTCGTCGTAGTCGTCGAACCCGGGCCGCCGCTCGGTGCTGTTGGCCAGCAGCGCGTCCGCCGACAGACGTCATAGTGTTGGGTAGGTCAACAACCTCTTAATCCACTTTTCGTTTGGTTGGAACCTTGAAGAATATGTTTGAGAGTGTCAGAAAGAAGAACTGTTGTTCAGTGTTAACCCTGAGGAATTTCTAACAAGGTTAGGCGAAATTTCACCTGACATTTGCGAAGCATCTCAAATCCGGGGCAGAACCGGAGCATTTCACCAACTTGGATTTGGCAAAATAAATTACCTCTTTAGGTCATGCACGTTGTGGGTACTCCGTGAGTAAGGTAGTAAGCAGCACTGTATCAGGATGTATCTCATGTATCTATGGCCATGTCCAAAATGACCAGAGAGGAAGATGGTAACCCAAAACATACTCTGCTGCCCGAAAATGAGGAACATCTAAAATCGCGAAAATGAGGGAGGATCCAGCAGTCACGGAGTGGACCCAGTATCCACTTGCGATCCATAGATATAGAAAGTGGGTGATGCATGCTCAGTGTGGGTTGTTGCACTGGATATAAAATGCTGAACATTCCAATTCTCTCACTGTGAACCTCGGTGGAGTCTGGCAAAATGATGATGGGAGTGGCCATTAATTGTGACTCTCCCGTTGTCGTATTCCAGATGCGGACCGTCTCGTCCTCCGATCCAGAGACGACTAGGCTGCCGTCCTGCGAGAACGCGACGGACGTCACCATATGCGTGTGGCCGTTCAGCTCCGCCTCTACCTCGCCCGTCGTCGCGTTCCAGATGCAGACTGTGCTGTCGAGCGATCCAGAGACGACTCGACTGCGGTCCTGCGAGAACGCGACGGACGTCACTGCATCCGTGTGGCCCTTCAGCTCCGCCTCTACCTCGCCCGTCGTCGCATTCCAGATGCGGACCGTCTCGTCGTTCGATCCAGAGACGACTCGGCTGCAGTCCTGCGAGAACGCGACGGACATCACTGGATACCTGTGGCCCTTCAGCTCCGCCTCTACCTCGCCCGTCGTCGCGTTCCAGATGCGGACCGTCTTGTCGTACGATCCAGAGACGGCTCGGCTGCCGTCCTGCGAGAACGCGACGGACGTCACCATATCCGTGTGGCCCTTCAGCTCCGCCTCTACGTCGCCCGTCGTCGCGTTCCAGATGCAGATCGTCTTGTCGTACGATCCAGAGACGACTCGACTGCCATCCTGCGAGAACGCGACGGACGTCACTGTATCCGTGTGGCCCTTCAGCTCCGCCTCTACCTCGCCCGTCGTCGCGTTCCAGATGCGGACCGTGTTGTCGTGCGATCCAGAGACGACTCGGCTGCGGTCCTGCGAGAACGCGACGGATGTCACTGTATCCGTGTGGCCCTTCAGCTCCGCCTCTACCTCGCCCGTCGTCGCATTCCAGATGCGGACCGTCTTGTCGTACGATCCAGAGACGACTCGGCTGCCGTCCTGCGAGAACGCGACGGACGCCACCACATCCATGTGGCCCTTCAGCTCCGCCTCTACCTCGCCCGTCGTCGCGTTCCAGATGCGGACCGTGCTGTCGTACGATCCAGAGACGGCTCGGCTGCCGTCCTGCGAGAAAGCGACGGACGTCACCATATGCGTGTGGCCCTTCAGCTCCGCCTCTACGTCACCCGTCGTCGCGTTCCAGATGCAGACTGTGCTGTCGAACGATCCAGAGACGACTCGACTGCCATCCTGCGAGAACGCGACGGACGTCACTGTATCCGTGTGGCCCTTCAGCTCCGCCTCTACCTCGCCCGTCGTCGCGTTCCAGATGCGGACCGTGTTGTACGATCCAGAGACGACTCGGCTGCCGTCCTGCGAGAACGCGACGGACATCACTGGATACCTGTGGCCCTTCAGCTCCGCCTCTACCTCGCCCGTCGTCGCATTCCAGATGCGGACCGTCTTGTCGTACGATCCAGAGACGGCTCGGCTGCCGTCCTGCGAGAACGCGACAGAAGTCACTGTATCCGTGTGGCCCTTCAGCTCTGCCTCTACCTCGCCCGTCGTCGCGTTCCAGATGCGGACCGTGTTGTCGAACGATCCAGAGACAACTCGGCTGCCATCCTGTGAGAACGCGACGGACATCACCCGGGAACCGTTGTCCAGAGTAAGCTCTGTGGGACCCCACAAGTTGGATAGTCCCCGACTGACTTTAGGCGCTTGGCTGACGTTTGCAGCGTAGACCTCGCGTATTAATGACTTCTTCGGAATCCAGACGAGCGCAGACTGGTAAATTTCCATGCAGTGTTGCTGAACGGCTTCAAAGTTCATTTGCAGACATCGGCGGGCGTCGTGAACAAGTAAATGAAGGTCATCACATCGAATGTCTGTCGTTTTGAAGCTCTGGAAGTGGGGCATATATTCAGTAAGAGATTTCGGTGCGTTTGACGAACTACTTACTGATAAAGCAGCGGCTACACTTCCGAGAGACTTTACTCCTATCTCCAGCTCACCCAGCGCACTGAGACATTCGATCCAGTGCAGAAGGTGTTCATGTAGAAAAGTGTAAAGAGCCGTAACGAGCTTTGTGCCAGATACCTGTAGATCTGCTAAATGAGAAGCCCAATATATGCACGAGTATTTGAGCGCTGCGGGGATTTTGCTGATATTATCTGGCGAGTTGGTTGTTCCTCGGCGTGACACAGTCAACTCTTCAGGAATACCACATATGTTGTACCGTAGTGAATCATTCATGCGTTCCAGACATTTGAGAGCCAGCATTTCATGCCCCTCTGAAGCAACCAGTGCAGCGAATGACATGCAACGCTTCGGTGAACAGCGGGCGGGGTCGGTTACAAAATCGGGGAACGAAGCGTGGAATGAAGCGACTGCGACCTCTTCGTGGGTAGGAACGTGAATTACCGACGTGAGGGGCGCCAAATATCGGTGTGCATCGATTTCTGATAGAGACGTGATGGCTTGGATGGGTAACGGATTTCTGAGGAATACAATGATCGACACGAGTTGTCTCATGGCATTAACTTCCCATTCCTCCCTCCTCGCACAGGCGTGTTTCAGAATCTGCCCATACAGATCATCAATCGCAGATGTTTGTAATTCACTATGGGATTTTGAGTCTTGATTTACCATGAACCTGAGCCGGGACTTGTGGTTTCCCTCGCCATCGTCAATATAACGAATCACAGTCGCCGCATAGATGAACAGTGCACCGGAACGATCGAGAAGAGTGGACAACTCGGCCTGCGACGGCCATTCATCCGAATTATCAGCAAGGTCATCCACCTTGATGTCGGACAACGATTTTTCGAGATATCTGCGAATATCATCCTTGACCACATCCTTCTCGACCTCGTGTAGATAAAAAGCCTTCCGAAGATCGGGCCTAGAGTGGAAGGCTTTCCGAATCGGAGTTTCGTCTCGGCTGGCAATGCATATCTTTAGGGGAATGTCCGATGCCGATCGAAGAATGAGTTTAATTAATGAAGAGACGACTTTAAGGTCGGTGCATTCGTCGACGGCATCGATTATGATGACTTTGTATGTCTTGACATCCCGACCAACGGACACTCGGATCGGCTGGTGAATGAGCTTCTTGAACTGTTCCTCCAAAGTAATGTAGGTGAGTTCCGGCAGCCTCGTGTCATTTTCGATGGCCTTGAGGACCTCGGATTTCACGGAAGGTGACGTGCTGGCGAGCTCGTGCGCAATGGTAGGGATGATGAGGCGTGCATTACTTGTCTTGTCGGATGCACGAGAGCAGAAAAAACTAGCACCGAGCATATTTTTCGCATCGAGAATTTCGCAAAAGCTCTGTGAGATCGTCGACTTTCCGGTTCCAGCCATTCCTACAAGCCAGTACACTTTGCTGTCACCGTCGTTCGAGGCCCACGCCTCCAAATCGGCGAGGATCTTGACACGTGTCCCCGGCATGCATCCAACGGTATCCCCGTAAGACGAATGGCGAGTTTTGTATGATGTCATTTCGTGGCGAAGCCTGTCGATAGCACCTGCGGCGACGTGAGCACCACGAAGTCTAACGCTAATCGGACAGCGTATCTCACCCGATTTCAGACGCTGTGGATGATTTATATTAGCCTCAGTCATGTTTCTCGAAGTAGCGACAATACCTGCAGTATATCTCCTACAGTTGTGTCGATATGCAATTGGGTGTCAATCTTTGGGAGGCGATCAATGTACACAGGTGGCCATGTCCATAATTGTAAAGACCGACCTGGAAGATGTCGCACAAAATACTCATAGTCCGAAAGGCCGTTGCTATCTTGTCCGCATCTTTTGTACCCTCCGCTGTACGGACCCACACTGGATGATCGTGCAAGTCATGGACCGCCTCCACTTGAAGGTTAATTGCCCTGGTAGGCATCAATAAAGGTCAGAGATGAACGAACACGATGACTATCCGACACACTGGCAGAATATTTCAATTCTGTGACGCAGTGCATCTATCGCACCGTGTTGCTTATACATCTCGACGATCGAGAGGATCGCCGTCAGCTTGGTTTCGAGTTCTTCGAGTTCCTTCCTATTTGCCGACACCCTCTGCGAAGCAGAAAGAGAATGTGAACATTGATCTCGCACATAGTATTCACGGATCATACGCACATCAACGATCTTGACAATCGTCAGGAACCCCCCGGCAGCAGTCTTTAGTGGTAGGAACATGTCCGAGCAGTCGTAAAGCCCCTGAACTATTGTAGTCAGTCCTGCGTAGGCAGTACCGCCCTCCTTTCGCATTCGCTGACCAAGTGTCAGCGGGCGGGGCGGTGTGGTCGGAAGTCCGCCAATTGCTGCATAAACGTTATCCTGCGGGTTGGAATTGTTGGACAGCAGACTAATAGCAGTTGAAGTCACGGGAGGTGCCTGGGTCGTAGATATCGCGTTATTCGCCAGCGAGGCTGCCAGAGTAACCGTGTTGGCGGAAGATATCGCAGCGGATATCCGTGGAAACTGGGAAGAGAGGGCCGAGGTTTGTTGAGTACCCGATACTGATTGAGGCATTTGAGGAGATGGTGAGGGACTGCGAGATTTGGGCAGCAGGTGCCGTAGCACACGCCGCGCGTGCGATGGTTTCGCCTGCGGTGGTTCTGACATGGGTAGTAGGCGATGAGATGTGCAGATGATCTTGGATGCTGAAGCTCTGAAGGCGCTTGTAGGGAAAGGACGTAGACGAAGATACAAGAAGCGCTAGCGAGCGTGGTTGCACGCTGCAGTCACTGCCAGATGCCAGTGCTGACACGTGACAGCTGACAGTGACACGCGACAGTCTGAGTCTTTGATTCAGATTGACACAGAAGCGGTTCCACAACCTCCTCATTTGAGGCTGAGTTGTGGCATTGGATGTATCTGGCGCCCGCTTCTGACAGTTGTCCCAGGATCCCGGTTTATCTCATCAAAGGCGTGTTCCCGAAGGAGGTGAATTTGTCGGGATTCAAAATCGCTGATTTTGGGCGAATTTGTCGGGATTGGAACAGGCCTCGAGGCTAAATTGGATTGAAATCGGACCAAGTTTGTCAAGATTCGCAAAGACTTTGCCCCGCATGGGCTATTTTCGAAAATCTTCTCCCGCCGCCGCGATCTTGTCGGGATTTGGACCAGGCCTGAGCTCAATTTTGGCCCAAAATGTCGGGATTTGGTACAGGCCAAACACAATTGTTTTCCAAAATTTGTCGGGATTGGGATCAGGCATTTGGATTGATAAACCGGGGTCCTGTTGTCCCGTAATAACGGCGTTGTGTCTCGCCAACACGCGGAATATCCGAAACAAACCCAATGACGTCAATCGTGAAAAGAACTAGACGTTGCGCGCCGGTTTGCCACGCCGATGCGCGTCACGCCACGGCGAATTTACGGCCCGCCAACCATATGTACACGTGTGCACCTTTCTCTTTACGCATCCATCACTTTAATACTCAGTCCCCGCCTCAGTCCCCCTCGCCACGGTACCCATGTCCATAGTACGTCCCTTTGCCCCGTTTGCGAGTTCCACTGAGCCTCCAGAGCACCGAGCCTCAAGAGCACGTCGCCCACGCTCGCACGAGAGGGAGAGCGTGTGCATCGGGCGGGGCACCACCGCGAAAGAGATAAGCTCGGTGCGTTCCATCTCCATATTTTATTCCGTGTACTCAAACTCATGTACTGTTCTCCTATCCATCCCGCCGCTATCCACCCTCCCCATCGACCAAGCCCGTTCTCTGGGCGCGGCCAACTAACCCCTTGCACCCTGTGCCTGCACGAAGACGTGGGCCCCACCGCGCAAGACTGCAACGCCGACTCCGCAGCACGGGAGATCCACGGCGCACGAGCCTAACCCGAGTCCCTGGCGATCATGCGTTGACTGTCCGCGGCAGAGCTCCAGCGGGCAAGCACACTCTCATGTCCGCGCACGCGAGGTGCGTCCTTTCCCGTCCCCCTCCACTCGTGCTGACCACGCGCGCTGCACCGAGCGCACGAATCGCGCCGGCTCGCTGTGGGGATGTGCCCCGGCTTGCGCTCCATGCCCGTTCGCGCGAGGCCCATATCTCCCGACCCGGCTGCACCGCGGCTATTGCCACGCTGCCGCGAGTCGGGAGAAGTGGGAGGCGCTCGGTTCCGCGGCCGAGTCGGCGCCTGCGCAGGCCGCGCGCGGCGGACGTCGGCTCCGGCGACGCGCGTACTACCCGCTCGCCGCTTTCCGGGCCCCCAAAGTGACATCCGGCGCACCAGCCATCCGGGTCCCGGCGTGCAGCTCGACGCCGGCGCGCATCTCGTCTGGTGCGCGAAATGCGTCGAGTCGCGCACCACACTTCTCACCGAGCCGTGCCCCGGAGTCGAGCTGGCAGCGGTGGGGGTGTGCGACAAGCGGGACCGCGGCTGGGCACGAACTCCGATGGCGCACTGGGCGGGAAGAGTGCGGAGCACGGCGGAACGCGTCCAGGACAACGTGAGGAAATGCGAATACGGGGCAGCGGAGAGTGCAGGGCAGCGGCCGAGCGTGTGTGTCGAGGAATCCGCATTGCACTGCGGGTCGTGGGTATCGTGCGAACAGGCAGGGCGAGCGCGGATTGAGGCACGGAGTCGATCGGGGCCGGTGCGTTTGGAGTCGGACGGATGTGCGCGGGCGATTGCAGAGTGGAGATGACTGGCAGGAAAAGTAGAGTGAATAACGATAGAATTTCATGGCGTGCCTTGTTACAACGCACGCCGAGTCGAACTTGCAAGGCTCCGAGCTGAAACTTGAGCCTGTCAATAGGCTGCAGCACTCGCGTCTGAGATAAATGTACAGGTCTGACTAAAATCCTAATCCAAGTCAGCTATCTGGCTTCGAGTCGAAAATCAGTCATTAATTGACAACGGACATCGAACAGAGACATAACTCACCCCGAGTACAATAGATTACGTCGCGCTTGATAACCGCAGGAGCGCTGCAACGAACCCAGAAACAGTAAATTGAGTCTGGCAAGTTCGTTGGTATCAGTACAAGCAAGGGATACATAGAATTGAACGAACTCTTACCATGTTCTTTCCCAGCCAGGATCAATCAGCTACATATGTTGGACACGAAATTGGATTCGAAGATTTGAAGGCCATGGAACGAAGCTATCGCGCGCCTCAATTGGACGTCAGTGCAATATATTCCATGCACATTCGACGAGTTTAGAGGTCTTGTAGCTCTAGGGCGAATGCGGCGCTACTGCGACGCACGTCGAAGATTCTGCAAAGCAGAGACGGGTGGGTGATAACCAAAACCAAGTCGGCGAAATACTGGCTATCAAACACAGCGTGGAAATATCCCCCCTAGACACCCCAATCACCATCAAAAGCGACTCCATGTATTCAGTTGATGGACTCACCAAAAACTTGCCGCGATGGGAAGACGAAGGTTTCCTGATGGTAGCGAACGGCCCCGTCATGCAAGCCACAGTGGCCAAGATTCGGGGCCGCAAAGCCCAAACCAATCTCAAATGGGTTAGAGGCTATGCCGGAGAGGCAGGGAACGAAGGAGCCGACCGTCCGACCGTCTCGCTGGAGAAGGATGTGCCAAGGACATCCCCGACCTGATCAACATGCAGCTTGAGCCAAACCTTGTACTTGCAGGTGCAAAACTTAAAATAATGACTCAATCTCTCGCATACAAAATAATACAGAAATGTGACTGACAGAGACCAAGTACCAGGATGCCCTCGACCGCCGTGCAACCACCCACAACATAGAATATGCTAAAGGTGCAGCATCCAATGAACACGGAGAAGCCCCACCATCCAGAAAGATCTGGAGCTCCACATAAAATAACGACATACCGAGGAGTATACGCTTCTTCCGCTGGATGCTCTTGCACGATGGTTACAAAGTGGGAAAGCACTGGAAAAAAATCGAAGGCCACGAAGAAAGAGGACAATGTCACACCTGCGGAGTGACAGAGAGTATGGAACATATCTTGACGAAGTGTGACGCAGCCGGCCAATCCCAAGTTTGGGATCTAGCAAGCGACTTGTTGCGCAAGAAGACAGACAATACCAACCGTGGGTGAAATCATGGCCTGCGGAGTAATCAAGAAATTGGACAAAGGATCTACATGCCTTTTCCGAATCATAGTGTCTGCTCCCGCGGCGGACTACTAACGAGGTCCTGTGCGTCGACTCGACGCACAGTTTGGTATCAAAATTTCCTTCCGCGTTCGCGGTTCGGACGCGGTTCGAACGCGTTCAGCAAATCTCACAGCCCGGGAACCGAGAACCGGACCACGCGTTCAGGTTCAGCAATTTTCCGAACCCTGAACCTGAACGTCGCGTTCGGTTCAGTCCGGTTCAGGTTCGGACCGATTTCCGGACCGAACCATCCCACCACTAGTGACGACGTCGACATTTAGCTCCTTGAACAGCGCAACGACCTCGGAGATACTGTGTGCGTCTCCTGCACCTCAGCTGCCTTAAGTTCTGCCACCTACTTTTCGCAGATCAGCCGCCGCGCTGCCTCGATGTGTGACTGCCGCCAGATCGGGTGTTGTGCAACAGCTTGTCGGCCGCCGCAAACATCGGTATAGTGGAACATATTCGGATTCCCCTTGCGCATGTTGCGCGTCGGAGGGTTCACTTTTTGACTTGCCAAATTGACTTGTGCCTGCGCCAATTGACTTGTTTTGACTTGCACGTGGATTTGGGTGCGCAAGTCAATTTGTCGACGCCACAAGTCAAAATGGTGACTTGCACGTCACAAATGTGACTTGCACAAGTCATTTTGTCGGCAATGACTTGGGCATAATCCCGCCCATCTACGCATTATGCGTTGATGCTGCACAGGTTGCATAGTCTACAGGAGGTCACACACCAAGTTCTGTGATGTTCCTCCAAATTTCTGTGGATAGTGAGCCGCATTTCTTGGAGTTCCCCTCAACTTCCCCAATGTTCAAGGTGAGTTCATAGTTCAATCATTGACTTACGCTGATTTTACACATTATAACTCATTCATGAACTCATTTGCACCGTTGGAACCTTCAAGGGTATAAAAAGTCGAACTGAACTGCCCATTGAACAATAGTGACTTGTGAGTCACATTTGTGACCTTGCACAAGTCAATTTGTCGCCGATGACTTGGGCACAAATTCACGTCCCTGCACATTATTTCTTGACACTGTACAGGTTGTATAGTCTACAGGAGGTCACAGACGAAGTTTTGTGATGTTCTTCCACATTTCTATATCGAGCCATTCCCAAAAATACGACTCGACTTCCCCAAAGTTCAAGGTCAATCCGTGGTTCGATCACTGACTCGCGCTGATGGTCCACATCCTCACCGTTGGAGGTGCCCAGAATATCCAAAATTGAACTCAACCGCCCGTCGAACAATATTGACTTGTGAGTCACATTGTGACTTGTGCACATAAGCCGCCATTCCAATACTTGATCTGTCTGCTCTAGCCACCACATGTGAGTCTCAATACTCTACTCACCAAGTGCTGTAGTTTCGGAATGCGCTCGGTGTTCAGCCGGTTGAACAACGGAGGCGGGTGTTTTCGGTGGGTTCGGCATTGCTACAACTTGTCGCAATTCAACACGAGCTCCGGGAAGAGTTGGATTTCAACGGCAACACCTTCCTGGACCTCCTGGACCAATCGATAATCCCTTGGGAATTCAATGGATCCGATGCACTAGAAGCAATGTTTCTGGCGACAAACCCCGTCGAACTCAAGCATAGAAAAGGTTGGGACCTTAACCGGCTCACCCAACACATGCTTCAGTTCAATGCTGCCCATGCCATGTACGATACTTCGCTCCGATCGCTGACATTCAAACGCGCCAGTCCATCACTCCCAAATTACCCGAACGAACCCATCCTCTTCGATGTCCCAGAAACGGCTACCACAAAGACAGTACTTCCTGAGATGGCTTAAAAATCGAATGCAGCAAAGAGGACAAATGAGGGGAATGCGCTGGATGAACCATCAGCGAAACGTGCGAAGAACACTGGTTGAGCATTTCAATTTTTTCACCTTCTTTTTCAGTGAAAAATGTTGTTTATTTTTCAGACATTTTTCACTGAAAAAGAAGGTGAAAATTTTAAAACTTTTTCAGCACTTTCTCGATTCAAGGTGAAAAATTCGAAATAAAATAAGAAAGTGATGAAAATGTTTTGAAATTTTCACCTGCTTTTTCAGTGAAAAATGTGTGAAAAATAAACGACATTTTTCACTGAAAAAGAAGGTGAAAAATTTGAAATGTTCAACCAGTGGAAGACGAAAGCGGCTGCTGCGGAGAGGGGAAAGGGAAAGCGGATGGTAGACAGCCCCAATCCAACGGCCCACGTATAAGCAGTCGCCTTGCCAATGTCGTGTAGTCTATTGGCATTCTAACATAATTTAACTTGCAGCGTACCTATCACCTCAATTGACCTGATTGGGAAACAAGTTGACTTGTGCGGAATTTCGTGGTCTTAAGGCCATCCGTGTTGCTAAACGACGATACAACTCCCCAAAAACCTCAAATCAATATGACGCCGAGAGCCACACGTCAATTTGTTAACACAAGTTGAGCATGTCAATTTTAACCAAACTGACTTGCGCGAGAATTTGTACCTTATGTCATCCTGTACCATCTAATTCTGGGGTTGCACTAAGCAACATGGAAGGTGACTGGCGGGATCCGTTCGGCAACCTTCTGCTGAACGTGTACACGCTAAATTGATGGGGGTCATGCGCAAGTTTGCTGTTCAAGTTAATTCAAGCCAGTATATTTTGTGCAAGTCACTCTGAAAAATTGACTTGCGTGTTTGACTTGACCTGTGTTGACGTACAATTAACGGCGCAGTGACCGGTTTCATTGTAGAGGTACTCATCTGGCTTACATTCCACAGTATAATGTGATAACCACAAGTCAATTTTGCGGTCATGTTAAATTTGTCCAAGTTAGACAAGTTGCCTTGTTATAGCTTGAGCCAAGTTGACTTGTTCCGACAGTAATGCCCGAGCGTAGTCATCGGACACTCTACTTCTGTCTATGGTGGAGAGGGATAAGTTGTTCAATCAAGTTGAACTTCCGCTCACCGTGTGCTTTTTGCTTTGAGTTCAGGGATCACATGGGAATATCACTCTCAGTAATGAAGAAGGGGGTATTTATTCGCCTGTATGAATCCCGGGACTTTCGATGGAAGTTTTGAGGTGTGGTGTCCGTTCACCACCGGCAACGACATCGGCGATGCCAACAGCGGTGATGGCGAAATGATGGCATCAAAGTGTGCCGTGGGCGGCCTAGCACAATAGCGAAGGCATCACAAGTGTTTCGGGGGCAATGGGAGGGCTCCCTGAAGAGTTTCGAGAGGTTTCTGCATGGTGGAAATGGTCAGTGTAAATGGGCACAAGCACAAGTTAATCCACGTGCAAGTTAGACAAGTCAACCCACCCAAATTCAAACTCCGCTTGGTGCGCAAGTCATTTTGCAAAGTCAATCGGGTAACCCTCTTGCACGTCGAAATTGAAAGAAAGCTGACCTGAATAAAGACTACAACCGGGCAGTTAACCTCAAAGCGCAGGCAAAGGAAGGTTGACGAAAGGCAAAGCGGACTCAGACAGACCAACCAGACTCTGAGCAGCTGCACCAGATGCTTCGCGACCTCCAAGCGCGGGCTCAGGAAGCACCAATCACGATAACAACTCAGATGGTGAACCACCAGAAGATCCTGAGGATATATTCTTCGCTGGAATTGCAGGCACAGGCCCGTCTCATCGTCCAGTCCCAAACACCATCTAGGAAGTGTTCGATGGGCCCGATGGACTGCAATGGCAAGGTGCGCTACAGGAAGAACTTCAGAGCCTTATTGACAACAATGTCTACAAAGTTTACCGACGCCCGTTGGGGTAAAGCTCATTACGTCCAAAATCGTTATGTGTATCAAACTCGATGCAAACGGCAACATTGAACACTTCAAAAATTCGCATCGTCGCCCGCAGCATCACCCAGAAGGAAGGTGTCGACTACAAGGAAGTCTTTGCACCCATCGCAAACCTTGAATCGATTCGGATTATCCTATCTGTGGATTGTCAACTTCTAATTCGGTCTTTTTTTTTTTGACATTCAACTTCCAGGAGCTTGCTTGTGCTACAACAGAAGAACACAATTTCTTCTCCAACCAAACTAAAACAAGTGTGTGAAATGCTACTCATCCCTTCAACATGGCATACCTTGCCCCTAGCCTTCTGCTTTTTGGACATCTGGGAGAGTGTATTACTGATGCACACCTTGGCAGCTTTCTTATAGAAAAAAAGTGATGGGATAGGTTGTTGGAAGAGATCCCGCCAGATTTGATGGATAAAAACAAGGCGCTTCCTGCAAATTTTTCCAAACTTTGTCAAGTGCTCCAAAATCGATTCCATCAACTCCCTGATACACTCTCTCCTCTGCAAAGGTTGTCTCTGATACTGCTTCCGCTGCTTACTCCAGATGAACTCTCCCTCCTAAAAACTCAGTTTGGCAATGTCAACCCTATTACAGAGTATTTTAGAACACGACGTAATGAAGTTCTGAGAACTATGAAAGGTATACCATATAATGCCCTTATTTTTCAACGTCTGAAAGCCGGATTGATATCCAGAGGCGAAGCGGTGTACATCCCAGAAGCCCCAATTGCCATTTTGTCTCGACCCAGATTCTTTGTCCCTCATTCCAGATCCAAGACCTTTGAACCGTTTGCCCACCTATCTGCTCAAGATTGCAAATGAGAAGTGTGGCAAGATTTGGACTGTACTAAAGCCACCATTCATGGAGGCACAGAAGCAGTAAATGAAGTCTTTGATTAACGAAAACAGTCTAATGGGTTTCAGGATTAAAATTCCACATGAGCCTGAACAGTGTGAACACGATAACACAGGAAAAAGGAAGGCTCCCAAGACCCAGCTTGTGGGGACTGGTGAACACCTCTGGGCACTGATTCCTGACAAAAACAAACATACCATTGAGTACGTTAAGAAGCACACCCTGGGTTGGACAGTCGGTCTATATGACTTTACTGGTCATGGGCAAAGAATTGGCCAAGGAGGCAGAGGATTGTAAGTCCCAGTAATGCTGTTCTAAAGATTACCAATCTGAAATCCACAGTTTTGTTGCTCTGTCTTTCTGGCATAGAGATCTTACCGACAAACAAAAGATCCTGGCGAAATGCAACTGGGAATGCCAGAGCACTTATCCTCTAGGCATGAGGAAACTGGATCTTGTATCCTGGAGGAGAGAAAAAGTGGTGAACAAGCCGATGCAAGATGATCAAGGATGCAATTGCATCAGCGCACTCAAGAGTTTCAGAACAATAGATGGATCCCAAGTTCCAAAAAGCCATTTGTCGCAGACATGCAGAAGAGAGGAAGAGGCAGAAAAGTTTAGCAGATGTCGCAGTGGAGTCTGCTTATTTGTTTTCTATGACGTCCAAGAAGAAGGGACCAACTGGGTTAAGACAAACTAGATTGTTTTCTAGGATTGTTTCCCATTCAAAAAAGTATCATTCATAGTTTGCTCTGTATACTATACGTCTATAGAAGAGCGTGCCCCAGAAGTCAACAAGAGTGTTCACATCCAAATGAAGCAACACATGCTACATTTGCCATCCATGCCCGGCACCTATCCATCCCATCCATATACATCCAAGCCCATCCACGCCGTAATGCCCACCGAAATGTGCCTGCCCACCTGAATTGAGATGAGGGAGAACCCGCTAACACACTACTACAGGGGAGAGAGCGAGCTATGTTAAGTCTCAGCAAAGTCTCAGTCTCTATGTTAAGTCTCAGTCTCGTGTCCACTCCCCAGAACAACGATCTTGGTGCCCATTGCACAGGAATGTGATGCTGCCACGCTGTTCAGGCCCTGTCAAGCTCGCCCCTCCACCACGGTCCACGGTGGACGATACCAGGTGTCATGATCAGATGGGGTGTGCGGCCTTCTGCCTTGCATCCGGTGCTCCATGGTCCACAGGTGTGTGGTGATCAGGCGGGGCGTGCAGTTGGGCTTTCACACACACTCTCCAGACTCCCACCCGTGCCTCGACTCTTTAGGTGCACACATAGTGCATGCCCGAAGTATGTGCACTGTCCTTCATTTTTCCCCCTCTTTCTATTTTTCTTCTCTACTTCTCCTTCTCTCTCCTTCTCTCTCCTTTTCTCTCTCCTTCTTTCGTTCTCCATTCTCCCTCTCTCATCCTCCTCCTTCCCTACACGCCGCTGCATCCGCATCGCAAACACACTGCTAGGTGGTGCGGGAATTCTTGTGCGCCCAGACCGGGCGTTGGCTGCAGGTGTTGTGCCGCGCTTCTGGTGTGCCGTTCTGGGGCATATCACCCAAGCCAGCAGCGTGGCTCGCCACCATCTCAGCCACAGCCTAACCCATTCTCTCTTATATCCCCACATCCCCCGCACGCTCTTTCCTCCACGCTAACGATGTCCTGCCATCATTCCAGACCCGCATCTCACACCTCACGTTGTCCGCACCCGACCCTCGGGCATACGCCAAACGGGGCTCATCCTTTTCATTCAGGATCTACATATGCATACTGACATGCTCTGTACCCACTAGGCCCGCCCTCTGCAATGGTGGACGACCGGCGAACACGGCACACCCACGAGACTAACATACACGACCTGCCCACCCTGGCCCCTGGCCTGTCACTTCTAGGGTCCCACAATTGGCATCCATGGAGACACCGACTGAAAATTTATTGATGTTCGACTTGCATAGGTCAGGCTTTCTGACTTGCCTTCACTGCACAGATCACCCGGGCTGACCAAGTCGTCCCCCTCTCGCCTTGGGTTAGAACCGAGAACCACCAAAAAGAACCGGAAATATCACTGCACAGTGCCGAGAAAGGGAATTCCATCAGTCTAGGTTGGGAATAAGGATCAGAGTCGGCCGAGGGGTGGGAGGTGCTGATTGGGGGGTGCCTGGCATCGTGAAGTTGGACTGGGATGTCAGATCATGGGAAGGATCACTGCACTGGGAGTTCCCCGCATGCTTGGGTGGCACTGCCACATTGGCTGGGTACCAGTCTATCCATGCCAACGTTTCGAGTAGAACAATATAGAACAATATGACCACACATGCATTAACAAATTGACAGTTGTATCTTTACTATATGCCTTAGGCACAAAGGAGAATAAACAAAGATATAAATAAATAAAAAACATCGGCCAGGGATGTTGGGGATGTTGAATTAATTAATCCGCTGAAATGTTCAATCAGCACGGTACAGCAGTTTCTTGAACTAACAGTTGAAGCAGACTGTCTGAAAGACCCACTTCAGGTGACAGATCAACTGTGCGAGTTGAACAGTTGAGGCGACAGTGTGAACTGTTCACTGGCGACAGTTGATGTTGACCGGCTCAGACGTGAAAAGACACAGGTGTAATTTTACTGTTGAACACTTGTTGTTAAGACCTTAAATTTGTCAAGTGGTCCCTTATCCCTGCCGCATACGGCCAAAATATTTTAAATTGCATGCGCTGGACTGTTCAATGGCAGAGCCCTGGCCAGTGCACAGTTGGGTTAGCATGTTGCATTCCGGCCTGCTGAAATCACCGTACATCCGGGCCAGAATGGGACGTGAAGTGCCGAAGCCCGCAGCGGGGGCCCAGGTTAGATCTGCCGAAAATGTATATAAACCTGAGCATTTCTTGTGGTGGCACTTCCTCATCCAATTCTGCCACCCCACTCTGTGCATGCCCATTTGGTTTCTGCCACCATACTCTGTGCACACCCTTTTGGCCTCTGCTTCCCCACTCTGTGCACACCCATTTGGCCTCTGCCGTCCCACTCTGTGCATGCCCATTTGGCCTCTGCCACCCCCATTCTGTGCATGCCATTTGGCCTCTGCTACCTCATTTTCTGTGCATGCCCATTTGGCCTCTGCCACCCCCCCTCCCCCCCACTGTACTCTGCTACTGAAGATTCCACCAGCATGTTTTTTGATCCCCCCTAGCTTCCGAAGATAATAATACCATCCATCAGGCACACAATGAGATCACTGAACCACTAAGCACACACACACACTCTCTCAAGATGTGACATTAATTAAACTCTGATTAAGCTGACTGACTCCATAGAAAAAGCACTACCCATGGGGCTTGATATCTTGTTGTCTTTACCCCCTTCATTCTGTTGGCCTGCCCCTCTGCTAACTTATATTGTTCATTCACAAAGCCACATGGCAGTCCCTGACTGAGGTCTGATCAGCCGCTTTCATACTGTTCATACATAATGCACTGTGAATCGGGAATAGGAATCTCTCTCGTCAAATTTCTCGCCCACGCCCATCCCCATCCCTGCACCCATCATCATCGCCTGCTGCTGCTCATACACCTCCCTTCGCTGAATCGCCTGCTGCACTGCCACCTGCTGCTGCTGTTGGTGGTGGTGGAACGCGGGGTGCGACGGGTTTCCGTTCACCCACCCCATGCCCATTCCCATCCCTGCGCCTATTCCCATACCCATTCCCCCGATACCCATCCCCATCCCCCGCCGCTGGAGAGCAGCAGACTCTCCTCCCCATCAAACCCAAGTCCCAGGTCGTACGCGGCTCCAGCGCTGTGCACCCCATCGTAGAAGCCCTTCCCTTCGAATGGGGACGAGGACACCGGGCTCTTCATCATCATCGTGGGCTCGAGCATCCCCATGCCCATCCCCATCATTTGCGCCTGCGGGTGGACGCCCATCCCGGGGTGCATCCCCGCGCTCGACGGTGGCGTTGCAGGGCCGTCCCACCCGCCCGATGTGGAGCTCGCGCTGGAAGGCAACGGTGGGCTTGGCGCCTCAAAAGCGAAGTGCGGCCATTGTTGTTGCCTTGGGGCGTCTGGTGGTGCATGGAGGGTGTGTACGGGGTCGCGAAGAACCCATGGGCAGAGCCGGGGGTGCTGATTGTGCTTGCGCTGTGGGTGCGCGCGGTTGTTGCGGGGTGACGGGGGACTCACCTCCCTCGTTGGTATTGGTGGTGTTGTTGTTGTTGTTGTTATCCTCGCCATCATCCTCCCCATCCTCGCCGTTGTTCTCCTCGAGCTCGAGCCCATCCTCGAGCGTGAGGTCAAAGTCCTCAACCTTGGCGCGAAGGACGGCGGCGTGCGATTCAGAGCGCACGGGGGCATCAAGCTGGGGGACGCGTGCGCGTGCATGCCATTCGTTCACTTCCTGGAGTGGGGGGAGGGGGATGTTAGTATCTGGGATGAAGACGGGGGTAGACGCCGACGTCAACGACTACGCGACGGGCATCGCCAGCGTGCGCACCTCTGTCCTCCATCCACAAACGAGACACCGACACAAAAACCACCCCAGAACGTCAATTCTCCACCACCACCACCCCCAACTCCCGCAATGCAGGAAGCAAGGCAAGGCAAGGAGAAGGTGTGCGACGCATCCATCTCCAATCCTCCCCTACCAACCACACCCTCAGCTTCAATGCCCGCTCGACGAAAAGCAAAGTCGTCGGAGTAGGAGTAGGTGAATGACGTCATTGTGGAAATTCACAAAAGGGAAGTCACGCTCTGTCCTGTATGGGGACGGTCTCACAGGGGAGAAGGACGACGACGATGAGAGGCGAAGGAGAACACAAGACGAAAGGGAAAAGAGAAGGGAAAAAAGAAATAGGAAAAAGAAAAAGAGGAGCGAGAGAGAACGACTACTCACCCTCCTCAATCCCTCGGCCTCCCTTGCGAGTGCGCGCAGAGTCTGCGCAGCGAGGACGTGGTGGCAGCGTGCGGCATTGACAGTTGCGATGCTGGATGGGAAGAAGAAGAGGTTAGTTGTTTGGGACGAGAGGAGAGAGGGTGGAGGGAGATTGGGGGTTCAGGACAATACACACCTCGAACAAACAATCGTGGCTTTACTCAGCCTCTGGAGGGCCGCGAGCGGGGGAGCATTGAGGCGAGGGTCTGTTTGAGGAAATGTTAGTGTTTGTGTGAGCGTTGTGGAAGAAAAAGGAAAAGGAAAGGGAAAGGGAGTAGGGGAGGAAGGGAAAGAGGGAAGGGAACAAGAGAAGGGGATTGGAGGGAGGATGAGGATGAGGGAGGAGGAAAAAGAGAGTGGAGGGAAAGAAGAGGGAGCGGAGGGAGAAAGGAGACGATAGAGGGAGGGGGCAAAAATGGGAGGATAATTGGGGAGGGGGAGAGTGCGGAGTATGGAAACAAGAGGAGGGGGAGAGAACTGGGAAACGGGAGGGGAACAAGAAGGGAAAAAGAGGGAGGGGAAGAGGGAAACCAGGGATGGGGGAGATTAGCGCACGACAACACCCAAACGTGGACTAGGCAAATGTCCATCCGTCTCCGCATCCGTTAATCCCAGTAACGTGGGAAGACGACATCCAAAACTAGGACTATCCCCGCCTCACGCCTCCCTTCTTCTCCTCCCTCCCTCCCCTCCTCGCCAAAAACGAAGAAAAGACAAAAACTAGCGGAAAGATACGCACCAAAAACCTCCCATTAAGTGTCTCCCTCCTCATCCTCTCGACCGCATTGTGCGTCGCGCGGTGCTCGGTGGTGTTGGCGCGGCGTGCGGCGTGGCGTTTCGGGGTCCCGTTTGCATTTCCAGTCGCGCTGTTTGTGTTCGCGCCATTCACGCCGTTTGCGTTCGTATTCAAGGTGGAGGTGGCGTCGTTGGTGGTGGAGAGAGGAGAGGACAAGTGGGTGAAGCGGGCTCAGGCTTGATTGGGGTGGAAGCCTGAGCAGTGGTGGTGGTGGTGGTGGTGATAGCCATCGGTATTGCGAGGTGTGGTGGGTGGATTGGATTGGATTGGATTGAAATTGGGAGAGATGAGATGAGACAATTCGTGATCAAGAGTTTGTTCAGCAGTGTCGGGTCGTTCTTCGACTAGTCAGAAGGCAGGGTGGAGAAGTTAGGTGGGGTGCGGGTGCGAATGCGAGTGTCTGGTCCGGTCGGGTTGGTTGTTTCTGTGCAGAAGCAGCGAGCTAGGCTCAAGCGTACTTTGCATTATCTCTGTTTTGCAGGGGGGTTATTGCAGGAGGGAGGGTCCTTCGTCAGGGTGGGGGTGGGTCAGATGGTTAGATTGGGGAGGAGGAGAGGGAGGGCAGAGAGTATGGGGCCGAAAAGGGTCGCGAGATCTGTGAAAAACAAAGCGCGTCAGCGTCGCGTTCTAGTTCAGCCAGGCATCATGGATATCCTCCGCTCCACTATTCCCAAATCCAGGCAAGCCAAGACGATACTCACTCCAAGCGGGATCCTTTTACAGGCCAGGGGGGAGGTGGGGCAGAGAGCGGGACGGGGAGTGGGAGGACCAGAGGGACATCTAGACAGCGGGCATGGGTAAGGAAGAGGGCTTGGCCCGTAGACACCGTGGTTTTCTGGCTAGAATCGGAGATCCCCGCGATAGATCTAGGCCAACCCTTGTCCTTTTTCGGCAGACGTGATGCCAGCTAATTCTGTGGCGATGATGGTGTTTGCCTCGTTCCTTGGGCTTGATCGGCCTCGACTGCTTTTGCTCAGAACCTTGATCAACGTCGAGGTCAGTCCAGGACTGCATTCCAAGAATGGTCAATTCAGCTCTGATTCAGCTATGCAAGTTACAGGCTTGGTTTTGCATGGGCTTGTGCCGTGCATCGCAGGCGTGCAAAAGTCTTTGCTGGGCTGTGCATCGTTACCTCCAAGTCTTGCTTGGCTGTGCTACTCCCTCTGTTTCCAGAACGTTCTCGGCTAGTGCTCAACGGCCCACTCACTCAATTCCTTGACAATCCAACAACCCACCAACCTCATAACTCACCCCGATCCGACCCGATTCGTAAACCCTGTGTACGTGAATTCGTCCGCAGCCCGCACTTGGCTTCCAAGTGCAACACCTCCTTGATTCTGCCAAACTGTGACTTGGACTCGCACAATTCTATAATTTGAACGTACATGTAGCTATACTGTAAGTCGGTATGTGAACGTGTTGCCTTGCTACTTGCCGTACTTACTTACTTAAATAGATCTAGGGTTCGGCTTGAACATACTGGCGATGCGGATGTTGAATCAGTTTCGTTTCGCCCCAGACATTCGCTTTTAACATGTCAGCCTACTTGTCGCGCTTGCGTGTCCTGTTCTGCCGTTTCACCCCGACCCGATATCACTCACTTACCCGGGCATGCCAAAGATGTGGACGGATACATGGATCGTTGGATACGCGCATACTACTAGGTATCTTGTGCCGGGATTTTTTGGCCAACATTAGGAACTTGGTTCCGTGGGATGAAGAAAAGAAAGGTGCGACACACACGCTGTGGAAATATTCCTTTCTTCAAACATCAAAGATGTAGCTTTGCTTCGTTGACCACCCGTCTCTGGAAGGCCGTGCTGTTTTGGAGCATGATAAACTCGAAGACGAGTCTCTCTTACATGGCGCTGTGAAAGACTGTACATCACACGGTGCTTAGGCCAATCTCAATGTTGTTGTACTGGGCTTTTTCGGACGTGTCGTCCACTCATGTTTCATCCTCCCATTTTATCTTCGGCGCCTCGTTTGCTTCGCTTCGTTCTGTTGATCATCCCTGGTCTGTTCTCTTACGCAGCGCTACTTGGAAGTACAATCAGTCCTCCAAGAACCACTGGCTCAAGTCGCCCACGATACCTCAGGTTTCCTAACTTGAATCATGCGGTTCAACTTCCTAGCACCTGGGGATTGTTTCAACTCCTTGGACCCGAATTACTTCCCTCAACGACAAACGACAAACCCACTGTTAAAAATGATAGTTTGATATCACAAGAAGACAAAGATTGCAGAATGGGAACTCACGTGTACGTTCCCTCTCTCACTCCCTCCCTCTGGCCACGCTGTTGCCTTTTCTCGACAGTCGCAAAGTAGGATGAGCGCTGTTCCATGCAGCAAGCAGTTGAATCGTCACCGATGGTGCGCCTTCCTTCGGCGTTCGCCGTTAGTGCACATTCGCACGTTGGAGGTAAACACTGATCACGAGAGACAGAACACCTTCTCTTCGACTGACTCACGTCTTTCCTCGGACTTTCAAGTTCATTCTTGTTTCTTCACCGCACGTTCTTATTGTGTTGCTTAACCTTGTCCAGCTCAATTTGTTTGAGGGTTATTTGCAAATTCTTTCTTTCTGTTGCCTTCTCACTGTACTTGATGCATCAACAGCTAGACATGCTGAATCGAAGTACGTCCACGTACCGAAATACCCCATTCACTCATGATACCTAATTAGCTAAGTTACAGCCAATTCGACAGGCGGTAAGCGTGTCTCGCAATCACTATCTATATTATAGTGTGCTGAGATATATTCACAGTATATTCAAATCTCCGTAATTCTGTGCGCTGTGTTCAGATGCTCAAATGACCACCGCGGGAGGATGGAAGGAGGTTAAAATATCATTCATTTATGAAATCACCATTCGGCGGAGAAGGGAAGGTGAGTATGATGCCGACGCTGTCAAATGTCCAGAAAATCTGATCATCGCTAACTCTAATAAAGTCCTGGAATATTCCACCAGATTCGGAATTGGCAGTAGAAGGAAGCAGGAAGCCATGTTCGCCCACCTACCTATCTACCGCCGATCTTCCTCGTCACCGAACATCCGATGGATGGATGGATGATATCAGAAACTCTATTCCTGGACGTGCGGACTGTAACTAACACTCACAGGAAGGGTAGATCGGGGGTATCCCTTCGTGGTGTGAATTTAAATTTCTGCCCTCGGATCCAGTTAACGTTCTTGAAGTACAAATACACCTTCAAGTCTTTACGAGCTCACTTCGGGTATACAACACCGTCAACCCAGACGGAAATACATCTCATCTACGTATGTATGTACCCACTCACCTCATACCTGGTTCCACCTGACAGCGATGGAATAGGATCTTCAATCACGACGGTGATCCCGGGCCCGATATGTAGGTCTCTCTCCAGTAAATGGAGGCGATCCTGCGCACGGTCCCACAACCCCAGTCCTTTGCCTCAGTCAGAGGAGTGAGTCTCTTTGACTTGATGCACTTTCACTTTGATCCACACGCACAGATAGGCTTTAGATTTTGATCCCGGACCTGCCGTGCATTCGAGTTGTTCTGATAGTCTCGACATCACAGTGATTGGGTCAGGTCGGGTCGGGTACCTTCGTTGCCGGTTCGAACTTGAAAGAAAGAGGAGATGTGACTCTGAGATATGTTGGCTGGGCGGCTAAAGAAGAGTAGGAGTTGAAAAGTCCGATATATAAAGGACAACATAATAAATATAATCAACCACGGCCGACGCAAGGAGCACAAGCCTCGAAATTCGAACGTCTTCCTCAAATTTTCGGGCAGCAGTTTCATCCGTATCTTCTGGCTTCAGGCGCCGATATTTCTGACCCTGTGGCATTTTCGCTCGGCGCTACGCAACCAATGACTCAACCTCACCGCTGCTTCCTTCTCCTTGATTGGTGAGGTGAGTTGACGAGGTGCGGTATAAGCTACAGCTCATTGGTGTGTATCTTGAGCCAGCTAGAATACACTTGTGGGATCGCCTTCGGAGGTAACCTAAGTGACTTACGGCCGACCTTATATTTACGAGCGCGGGGCAGTGCCGGGGGCTTTGCCACCGGTGGAGATGGGGCTCCCTCCCCGTCCTTTGCCTCCACGGTCTTTACTGACATAGATAAGCATCCCCTCTAACCCGTACCCCACGACGTTCCTGGGCATCATCCAATTATAGGATCCACCCGGAATTTCACATGCGTGCTTGGCATTAATTATAGCGGATTCCCGTATTCACATGTTTTTCTACGGGTTCATCTGTTCCCGTCTCACCGTAATTCAGGTCGGACAGCTGTCTGGTTCAACAGCTGTTTGACCCTTGAGCTGCTTCTAACTGGGTTGATGTGGCTGTTGATGAGGTGCCTACAAAGCACAGAAAGAAATTGGAACAGTCCTAACACCTTTGTACTTTCCTCCACGGATCGTTGACCCATTTGCTACTTTGGGAGTTCAGGTTGTGTTGAGAATCTGTGTGTTTACCTGCAGAATTCAATTTTGTCCATCCTTACGCATTTATTTTTAGAACAAAATCAGTACTCAACCAAAACGCGAAACTCAAAAGGAGCTGCCCGTAGAACTTCAAAGGAATAAGCTGCGACCGCGAAGAACAATTCTCTCTTCGGGGTGGTTTACCCCGGTCCGAGGAATTGCCGGTCCCGGTGCACCGCCTCCTGCCAGCTCTTTCTTCCGCCCATCATCCTTGCAACATCCTTGCCTGCTTCAGATGCGTATTCGGTCTGTCTGCTGGTTCGTCTCGGAGACTCGATCTGGAGGACCCGCTGGCAAACGTTCTCATACATATTCTGTTTCAAGTTGCTCAGTGCGAATTGTCCTGACCGACCCACTGGAAGGGCCTCTGACGCTGAATGTTCTTCCAATTCTTGGATCCACGCTTCGAAACGGCCAGCTTTTACGATCCGTCTGGCTGCCAAGCATCAATCTCGATCGCGATGATCCAGAATCCGGAATCCAGAGACATCAAATATCGATTGTACCACGAGACGTTGCGTTATTGTCCACGTTCGGTTCCATTCTCCTCAGTGATCCCGTTCGGACCCAATTGTTGCCTTGCTCGCAAATCTGGACCCATTTCTTGAAATGCTTACGCGCCAGATTGCTTCCATTGCGGGGGCAGATGATCCCTACCTTTCACTCGATTTCCCACAAACTCCGATCCACCCAACTTATCGCTCCACATGGCCGCACAAATCTTATGTCGACTGTTGACCTTTCGTGGTGAGTGTCTGTGTTGTCTGTAACTTCAATTCTCTGACCGTATCTTGCATCCCACTACAGTTTATGGAGGACCTAGTGATCATCAAGCCGCACTAATTATTTCCTGCGCGAGTACTGCTTCATCAACCCTCTGTCGCGTCTGGGTTGTTTCGGCTTCTATTCCCAGTAAAAATCCGGCGTTGTCTGAGCGCAATCTCCAAGTCTTCGGAATCTCGGAATCATACGTCAATCGCGCAGCAGAATCTCAAATCCACTGCACTTAAGCAAACGGGGGTCAAGAATGAGAATTGGATGAACATGCCTTCTCTTCCACCTTCTGTGTTGCAAGGATTTGCGCCACACGGACTGGAACGACTACCTCGAGAGTGATCGCAAGGCTCCAATTGGGTCATATCTCGGGGCTTACACGCGTTCTTTGTTCGACATATTCAAACCAGAGACTTCTGTGTCGACCGTTTACTAGACGCAGTGAAAATCATTACCCTGTCTCCCGTCACTACACCTTCGTTGTTGCTTGGTGACGGCTCAACCGTTGCTGAGTCACCGTGATACATTGAGGCGCCATCGCCACAATCCTGAAGTCAAATGTCGTGACAGCTGTTACAAGATGGATGGACAAGTTACAACCTGAATTTGGGCTGATCACGAAGATCTTGCTCTCTGACTTGACATGACGGATGACAGTAGGGAACTCTGGTTCATGGATAGATGACGGCGGTAAAGTGGCAGATGCAGTCCCTGGATGTGTATAGCGGACTGGAGGGACCTCTCGTTGAACTTGATTGCCTGATAAGGAAGGGAAGTCTAGCCACGACTTCATCTGAGAATTGACTGAATCATTCGAATTTCAGATCAGGTCGTCCGGGGAAACTCGGTTAAGTCCAAGAGATGTATAATATGCGTCTGCAGACGGAGAAATGTTTATCGAGTATGCTACATAATCTCATCTAACCCAGGATCCTGTTCGAATGTCTATTCCCTCCACAGGTTGGGAGCCTCTCCGCCAACGAACGAATTCGGTGACGCTCAGGAATCACCTGAACATGCACGCGGTTTTTTAGCAGGAGCTACGCAGGTGAACGTCTAAGCGGGTCAGTTCGATGCACTGCGTCAGAACAAGAAGTATAATTATGGGAACACCCAAAAGATAGGAATTTCGTTGGTGCAGGTACCCCACTTATCCGTCGGCGTCATCGTCAGAGTGGCTGGAAGGTGAAGGAAGTCAACCTCCCCGCATGCGACAAACAGAAAAGCTCGACGTACCACTGAAAAGGACAATAGACAGTGGGAATGTTGTCTTGTCCGGGTTGACCCACGTCGGAGAGAGCTCGTGCGTGGTGGTGTCGTAACTCCAAATAACGCTTTCTACGTGGTTCGAGCCAAAAGCGCTTTGTCCGGCGAAGGGAGTCCAGTCGGGCGGGCTTTGCGTCGTTCCGACGAGCTCGATCCAACTATTAGTGGATCAACTATCTATACGTTTGCGATTCAGGAATATAAAGAACAAACTTGACCGCGGGTGTAGCAAGAGTGTCGTCGAGGGCAGCATCTACATGCCCGTGATCAGCAGAAAAAGCAAACCTAGACGACGGAGTACGCACAGCTGGCAAGGTATGGGTAGTTCGGGTGTGGGTTGTTGTTGATTTGGGGATTCAATTGCGATGGGGGCGTGGAACACGGCGCATAGATAAACACTACATCCAAGGCGCCTGTCTGTGACGACTGGGTCCCGAAAGCGCCGTATCCTTTGGCGTCAGTTCAGCTGACGTAGACCACATACGTTGCGGGCGGGAAGGACGATGCGCGGGATCGGAGACCAGTACGTTGGGGTGAGGCGCGGGGAGTCGGTATCCGGTCGAAATGTGCTCAGTCTCACACATACCCGTAACACGGCGCCGGAAAGCCCAACGTAAAGCGTCTTGCGTGGGTAGGGATCCCGTTTGTATCGACCGACGCTCTAGCCCCACCCACCCGTTATCGCGCGCGTTCCAAAACGGGCGGGTGGGTTCCTAGAGCCGACCCCATCTTCGCCAAAGCCCGAACGAGAAGAGATGCGGAGATGATGTTGGAAACCGTGGAGGAGGAGATATAAGGTTGGATGAGCGAGGCGTTGGAAGACTTGGGCCTGCCAAGACTCCCTTAGAACGGAGCAGTACAGGAGGGCCACGACTCCTTGATGAATGGCTGTGGGCGAACTCGAGAGCATAAAGGGTTTTCGTTTCGACTAGAGATACGTTAAGAAAGTGAAGAAGTGAGTGTCGCGCGCAGTAATCGCGTTTCTGAGACTCAGCTTCCAGCGCAAGGCTCGACCGTTGAACAAAACGTTAAGATGGGAGCCTTACATTCAGACGAGGAGCATTGTGTCCAGGGGCGGTGCGCTTGCGGAGCTGCCATTGGACTGGAAGACGTTGTGGTGGAAGAAGCAAAGAGCGATTCAATCTCCGCAGGTGATGTCCGGTTCTGCCACGTGTCTCTCGTGCTTCTTCCCTTCACCTTCACTCTTCTGACAAACGAGCGCCAGTTGGGCCCTCCCTCCGTTGTCAAACATTCTGAACCTTCTCCAATCCTCCAATCCTCTTCTCCCGGGTTCAGTGGCCTTCGAAGTTTGAGCGGGCGTCGTCACAGACTCACACCCAATTTCAAGGGACTGCTGCTTGAAAACGCAGAACTGCCACCGTGTTTTCAAATCCTTCGACGAGAGTGACACCGGTGTCCTGTTCAACATGTTTCCCCGGACCGGTCTGACAATGCGAACAGTTCAACTACCACGATTTTCTGAGCTCTCTGTGAAAAACTGGCCGAATTTATTATCCGTTATACTAGTAGCCCAAACGTTCAAGCAACCCACAACATCCTTTCGTTGCGACCTGTTCACCTACTGGACTACGCAATCAAGCTGGACTCGACAGATCTCCGCAACTCTCCCTCGTCTTCTGGAATTCATTCCGCGCCGCCAAAAAATTCACTGCGCGAGGTCTCTTCCGTCTCTGAGTTGGATCCGGTCTGATTTCCATTCGAACTTTGCTGCGCGATATATCGGTAACCATATACATGCTAGATTCCTCCAGGTCTGGAACTTTCAAGACACCTGCCACGGGAAACGAACGGATATACGCGTTCTCCAGGACGAATGGCGGTGAGTCCTCACGAGATTTAGATTCATATTTTGCCGTTATTGGCTCCTGACCGTGTTATATCTGCCGGTTCATGACACAGTGTAAATGTACGTGCGACTGTGGTCGTCAACGACTCTGATTCGCTCAATTATTATTCCTGCTCTGGTCCCCCACCAACTCCGGGGGCTCGTCCACTCATTAACCTCCATAAGCATTACCATTCTTTTCGTACGCAAGCCTACAACTTACGCTCTCCGACTTCACGCATTCCAGACCGCCTTTAACGATAAACTTGGTTGGTCTGCGGCCGCGTGGTTGACCCTTTCGACCACACAGCACAGCGGTCAAGTAGCGAAGACAGATGGGAAACTGAATCAGGTTGAAACATCTGGAAGTGGACTCAAACCGGCAATTTCTTGGTACTGTTCACTTATTTCTACCCTGGTACGTATCTTACCGTCGTGCGTATCTTTTCCGGGCAGGAGGACGACAAGTCACTGCGGATTCGCTCAAAACACAGGACGCCTCCTTCATCATTTCCATGGGCGCGGCCCGAATGCATTGCAGCCCACTCATGGTATGCTAGTGATCCTGAAAGCGCCGATCGCGATTTCATGACGACTGGACAGACCCCGCTCGGTCAACGTCGCATTCACTCGAGATGCTCCGCTTTTCAATTTCAAGGTAGGCGAGTCCACTTTCGGCGGCTTGGACGTGGAGAGGAGCCAGCGCAGCCGTCTTGAACTTCGTTCGTTTAAGGTCAAGGTGGGTACGCAGATGGGAAAATATGACGGTAGGGAAACTCATACGTTCCGTCAGTAAACGCACTAACCTGCCTATAACCCAAGAGAAATCACGCTGAACAGGTCAGACTCCGTCGGAATGCCAGCGAATGTGACCGGTGTTGAATCATTTTCACTCGTTCGGAAGGTGAAGGAGCGGAAGAGAATTGGGACCTTGGTAGAGAGACTTCGTATGTTTTTGAAATTCCGCCTCTGCGTCTTGCTTATGTTCACCAGGGGTTAGTATAAACGTCATTTTTTTCAGTGAGCATTCAACTTACTTTATACATACGGCGGAGGTAGAAATCTTCTTCCAGGGAGCGGCGGTTATCGTGTGCTAACATTCATATCAGGGGACCGTTCAGAGGGATCATTTCAGTTTGTGGTCGCGTCGTTGATCAAAGCCCAGAAATGATGAGACCGGGACTGACGAGGACATGGGTGACTCATCGCAGTAATGGCGGCACTTACCGCTGCTGGGACAGACACACAGAGCAAGCTAGGGGGAGACAGTTGTCTTGTACCTGTGCTCTCGCTCTTCTCAGTCCGCACGGTCCCAGTTTCACAACACATTGGAGAGAAACAACGAAGAAGATGATCATTTCCTGAAAGTACCGGTGTGACGCGTGCAGCGCGTCCCAAGTTTATTCATTAATTTTTCAGGCACGGCTTGCAAGGTGTACTAGGAATATAACTTTTGGACTCACTTGATGAAGAAACTGTTTTCGCATAGGCACCGGGACTCCACAATTGTGCTGGACACATTGAAGATATACTCGAGGTGCATCCGCATACGGTATGTGATTCCTCCTGTATTCCTCGCTCGTCTCCGCGAGCTCACGAGGCACTCGTCATTCGCAAAACAACGAGGAGAGGTCTGTACCCTTGATGATGTTACGGCTCCTCAATAAGCCACACAGAGACGCAAAGCTCTCCAGCCAGGACTGGGGTTTCGACCTCCTCAAGTGTGTCCAAATTATCTTCGTTCGAAGTTCCCTGTTTATTTTCCGTCGAATACGACAAGGTTTGCTTTGACAAGCTCACGCGGGAGAATATTATTGGCCGTAGGCGCCTACTCTCCTTTTTCGGCGTGTTCACGCTCACGTATATTCCGATCCAGGGTACACACGCATGGCTAATCCCATTACCGCGCAGGCCAAGGCTTTTGGCAAGCTACCGCTCGTGTTCTCCCTCTGCGAGCGGGGGAAGGTACGTTCATGTGTGCCCGCTGGCGTCGTAATTGCGACTTCAGCTACAACCCTCGCCTCCGGCAGAGCTGGCGGGTGCGCGTTTTTCCTTCTTTTGGTTCTTGCGAGTCTTACTGATGTGGAGTTTTGTAGACGACGGGTAACATTCCTCCGTCTTCATTGCTATGAAACGGTGGTTTCTGACGTTCATGCGACTGACGGCCCCGGACTGGAAGTCCCTCGCAAATAACATTGGCCCGTAAGTTATCTTCTGCTTGAATCATACCTCTGCTGAGGTTCTGCAAGGAACTCATTCTATTCTTGGGTGACTGACTTTTATGGACCCGGCCGCCCGGACATGGTACATCATCCTTTCCCATCCTCTTCCCCCTCCTGATCGCGCGTGGGACTAGCTCGAAGTGGGGAACAGCGTACTCACGTACGAAGAGGACAAGGTGCATTTTGCCGGGCAACCCGACTGGACCGCCAACACGTCCGTCCTTCCCGCGGTGCTGGAGCGACGAGAGTCAAAATGGGACGATCGTCGTGCTGGTACGGATCCACACCTCCTTCTGTGTACCTCGTCTCTCAGCTCACCCATGTGGTCCTAAGGAACATGACAAGATGTATTTACCTGCTTGAAGCACGTACAGTCGTCGACAACACCACGGGCGCTGTGATATGCAACTTGTTCAAGGAGTTTAGTGTTGTGGCCGTGGACCGGACAAAATGCATGTTGAATATAACGGTGCTAGGTATACATCAATTCTTTCAACGACACGGACATCCTAGTAGCTAAGTAGCACTCTCACAACTGTTGTATCTACTGCATAATCTAAATATCCTTTCATCTGACACCCACTGCGCGCATTCTCAAAGAACTGAGTCCTCCCTTTTTCTCATCTTCTCGAGGGGCTAATAGGAAAACAATTTGGGATTCCAACTTGCTTATATTCCATTCAACCCAAGTCGCCGAGTGTGTGTGCAATCCGCAATGTTGGCACCCAGTTCAAAGATCCCGTAAAGAGGAAAGAACAGCCTCATACTCAGCCTGCTTCGTAGATTCCAAGATGGTAATTTGCTCGCGTGCCCTACCAAGTTGACTCGAGCCCCGCATGTTCAACTCAAGATTCTGTCCCCCCCAATGTCATCTAGCAGTCGAACCAATGCAAAATCTATATGCTTACCTTCGGAGCTGCGTTCGGAGCCCGGCAATGTTCAAAGAGTTTTCCAACTGGGAATTAACAGCATTAGCTAAAAGTCGGTGTATCTTCTCGAATGTACCCATACGGGCCTTGTGCAGCAGTGCATATCGCCATACAGTGTCTGCGAATCTCGTCAGGAATGCCAACCACCAAGTTGCACACACGAGAACTTTGGTGGGCGTTGTTTTGACCCTGGTTCAGTGCGCACCGATGGATTAGCTTGTAGTTTGAAAACAATAAGAAAGTAAGTACGTACCTGTACACAGCTTCAGTAATCGTGCGTGCACCTAGCTGCTCGTATGTGATGTGCAGGGTTATTGTGCTGTGCAAGAGGACTCAGGGAATAGATTAAAAAACCAAACCTGGAGCCAAACAATTGAGAAGCGCGGGACGATTGCAGTCAAGATAAATATAATATTGGGACAATGCGTGCCAAAGGAGAACTCTATGTGACGCCGCCTTCAAATCTGACTCGTAGTTATTTCTCTGGGTTATAACGAGTTGAGAGGGAGCCGGAGACTCGAATACATAGACTCATGCAGCAAGAGGAAGAGCTTACAAAACCAGCTTGTGAATCGTTGTGATTGCATTGGTAGAGGCAGCGGTTGAATACTCATGCAGCAAGAGAGAGAGAGGGAGCTTCAACTTGATAAGTACAGAACCAGCTTGTTAATCGTTGTGACTGGTAAAGGCAGTGTGGTTGGAGGACACGGAGGAAGCTACTTGAGCAAGCATTGAGTGAGAAACCCTTGGTTCGATCACAGCCCGGATCGGAAACCCCTCGGCTTGCAGAGGTGTTTTCCCGCCTTGGAAAGCCCTCGGAATGACCAATTTTTCTAGGAACTGGCCAACAGTCCAAAATACATTATTGGAGAATGACTCCGGGTGTCTCACGCCGACTCCGCTTGGATCGTCGAATCCGAAGTCTTCTCGTTCGGGCTCATCTTACGAGTCGTCTGCAGGCATGAATAGGGATGGTCTGTCATTGGATCGCGTCTTTCTGTAGAGAAGTTTTGTACAAGTATACCGATAATCAAGGCTCGTTATGCGTGGCGTTCCGGTACCCACAGTGCCTTCAGTAGCGATGCATCCGCCTCCAACTCCTGTGCGTAAGTGAGCTCGTGCCGTGGGAGGATCCTCGATATCCATCCCCTCCAGCCGAGACCGACACTCTGCTCTTCCCAGTTGATCATCATGCAAATTTCCCAGTGGGCTGGAAACCATCCCGCATACTCCCAGTCAATTATAGCTACCACCTTGCCGATGGCGTGATCCACCATGATATTGCGGGGGACAAGGTCGTTGTGAGTGAGAACGAGGGGATGCGCTGTCGAGTGGGCCGCGACGACGACGGGGACACAGGTTTCAAGGTTACGCAGGTGCCGCAGCTGAAGATTCATCGTCGCTTCGCTTTTGAACGGCCCCGTCGGCGGCGCCGGTGCTGTTGGACCGTATAAGGGGTCTTGGAATAGACGAGGGCACCTCACGGGACCCCCGAGAACGGAGGAGATGCTGGAGTTGGGTGGCGGGGCGAGCGAACGAAGCTGCGCCATGTGGCGGGCCAATTGAGCTGCGATCATGTCCTGTTTGTCGCCGTCCTGTAGGTAGCCCCCGCGCAAGGCATCGAAAAGGGTAATGCCGGTAATTCGATCCATGACGATGTACTCGCAGTTCCCCCACTTGAAGGAGAACCAAACTCGCGGCACAGGAATATCCGTGTGATTGGTCACGTAGCGCATCGTAGCGATTTCGGTTTCGGCGAAATCTGCGCTTTTGATCCATAGCCAACGTCCAGCTGTCGCTGCGTGAGGTCAGGAGAATATACAGGAAAGGCCGGCAGAAGTGCTTACCTCTCCAAAGAATCCCAACGAGAGCGCGCACTCTGTGAGGGATGCTTTCCAGCAGGATGCGATATCGGATCATGGCTCGCCCGAACGGCGTACGCAGCTTGCGTCGATGCGCATCATTGCTTAACTGGATTGGAGTCATGGCCGACCGGTCGACGGCAGGGTCAGGTAGCGCAAAGAACCAGCGAATTGCGTCGGCGAACCGCATGGTGGCAGGAAGGAGGGGTGTGACTGGCATGTCACGGACCCACACCAATTACGTGTTCCTTCCACGGGCTGACAGATTTAAAAATATCCGAATAAAAAGACGACTCGACCTGGGTCGAGTTATAAGAATTGAGCAGCCCTATTCCTCGGGTTCGCTGCGCTCGTTGACGATCAAGGAGGGGAACAGATCTGAAACACCGGGTGTGATTCCAGTAATTTCTTTTGTGTCCAAGTCAAGTCCAAGTATGGGTTCCCGCGGCGGAAAACAATGGCATTATAACCAAGAACAAGAACCGGTGTGGAACGCGCGGTGTGATTACAATAGTGTCCTTTGTGGGCCCCGTCGCGAGGAAAACAAACCATTCCGAGGCCTCGGGTCTGGCCTCGTTGACGATCAAGAAGACGAGCTTGTTCTGATTAGAATGATTTCTTGTGGGTCCCGGCCCGCGAAAAACAAAAAGGAGGAGAACCGAATACAATAACATATGTTGTAACCAATTGTGGGTCGATGCGCGTTGACGACCACCCATTTTGGCACGCCTCAAGCTGCGGGCATGATTGTTCTGGAACCGGTCTTCTCCCCGGTAAAGCTACCGAACTTCTAGAAAAGCCTCCACGGCTTGGTAGACACCAGAAATTCGAACCGCACACCGCAGTCTACAGCACACCACCAACCAACCCGCCCCTGACAAGATGTCTACAGAACTTCACATAGCCCTTTATTCGGAACCCGACGCCCCAGGCTCCTTCCACTGGGCTCTAGTCGTCGGTGATGTCGCCGAAAAGGGTAAGCTCGCATTTGCATCATAGTCGGCGGGGACGCCACTGATAATGACCTCTCAATCCAGTTGTCCTCTACCAAATCCGCATGGACGAATCGTGGAAACTCGCCCATCGCACCGACGGGGTGCAGCTGAAAAACAGTCAAATGTTCCAATGCTCCGTGGGTCTGGGCCCGCTTCTCCGCACCGTGGAGGAGACGAAGAAGCTCATCGAAGCGGAATCTCCGACCCAGGACGGCACCGAGATCCTGTGGATCTACATGGCGCAGAGCCGTGGCTGGAGCTGTTCGCAGTGGGTTCTGCGTGTCCTCGAACATCTCGTCGAGGGCGGCTACATCGACGGTGGGAGCATTGGAATCGATCTTAACAAGGACTGGAAGGGGAATTTTTGGATTAAGGTGATCGGCAAGGGCAAGGAGGCCGTCAGCAAGCAGAAGAGGCACATGGAGCTGGCAGATGTCTAAATGCGACAAGACCTGCCTACGCTTCGCTTCGGCGACCGGGGCCAGAGAAAAGAGATAGAAAATGAGGTACAAAATTCGATGATATTTAGCTTGATTTTAACTATACATTATAGCCATGAATGTGCCTCGAAAGAGTTACGAAGGGAGGACGCGACGAAATTTTACCCGCTTCAATTGCGTTGGAACTTTGAGATAGCTTGTACATCCCGGCCCAGATTTTTGTGGAAAGGGTTTGGATGGCAAGAAGACGACCAGGTGGTTGAAAAACTTGTACTGAAGTAACTGAACATTGATATTGCTTGCATTTCAGAGGACATATTGTATGGATTTGATTTGAAGTGACAGGAATCTGAAGCTCCAGTTGTGCAAGAGATACATGGCTAAGATCATACTATTTAGCGACGACATATTCGAGCATATAGCGAGGAAGCGACCTGGAGGAAGAAGCCCAGAAGATTGAATGAAAAACGACTGAAAGGGTCCCTTTTGTGGAGAAATCTTGGAAGTGAGCAGGTGCTTATCCTGCAGCGTAGCAGCTGCGACGGCACGAAATCGTGACGTGTCGCCTCGGCATGGGTAAAATAAGGACGTGGAGCCCGGAAGCTAGTGTTGTCGCGGCTTGCCAAGTCGAGTCGCGACCTGAAAGTCACGACTTAAGGGCACTGTCGACTCGACTTGACTTGACTTAGGGAAACCGAGTCACTTGAAGCCACTTAAGTCGACTCGAGTCGATCAAGTCGATGATGTTTTCCCCCGAAATATTGAACAATGTGTGTAGCATAGGGTACGGTAGCTTACAATTGACAAATGGTAGATGTTTACGAGAATCCAGCTTCCTCTGGCATATCCAAATGTGGCGCGCCATCTGCCAACTCACAGCTGTCAGAAATTTCCCGCCAAGTGTCCTCTGTGTCACCATCGCCTTTGGAAGTTAAAACGCGCAGCCAGTCCTCCTCGTCGTCAGGAATGGCAGCTGTTTGCCAGTCCGACATGAAGTTAAGTCGTGATTTCTTGTAATTAAACTTCAGCATTTGAAGTGCTTCCATCAGCAGGGCATTGGTGCGGTTTCGGTGTTTGGTATCAGTCTCGGCTGACGATGAGAAAACTCGCTCGGACAGCACAGAGGTGGCCTGGATGGGAGCATAGTCTGCAAAGAGCCGGAATATTCGCGGCCAAGTTGTTTTCCCGTGATTCTAAGTTTAAATTTGTGAGTGTTGTGTTGAAAATGTAAAAGCTGAGTGCCAAACCATCCAGTAGCCCACCATGTCAGTTGACTTTCGCGGTGGGAGAGAACTGCTCATGTAGTGATTCATTTCGTCTTCGATAGATTGCTTGCCCCCAGTTGCACTGCTGCTTGCACCAGAAAAATCAAGGGACTGTGCAGCATTTCGATAGCGGTTTGCTACCTGTGTGATCACAGTAAATGTTGGGACACCTGCCAGTGGGTGGGTTCGGGAACACGATCGTGATGGGGGGCAAGAATCCGAGCCAGATCCACTAGCACCAGGAGAACTGGTTCAAGAGCTAAGATCTGGGGACCCAACAACATTCACGTATGCTCGCAGCTTGAGACCCAATCAGTCAGATTGTAACAAAATATAATGGGTTGAGGTTGACTCGCCTTGACCAAGATGACTTGCTTTGCCTCCTCTTGCTCCTCTTGCGACCAATTCTTGTGAATCCACTCGGACCGGATTGAAGGATTGATGACTGCATACTAAGTGCATGGTACACAAGTCATGGATCACTTACACATAGCGATGATGTATGCATCCGTATCTCCCATCTTGTTGTAATAATTCGTTGCAATGTCAAGACCTGGGTGAATGAATTTGGCAATATTTTCGTTTTGCAGGTCGGTGTCAGCAAGCATGGATTTCCAGGACGAAATAAAGAGCTCAAAAGCGGGCATGGAACCGGCAAGGATAGGGGTATTTTCTGCCGACATGGTGGTTTGGACGGTATGTGGTTCCTAAATCAAAGGATTAGATCCGGGTGGTAGATATTTATTTGACGTCACCTGAAGAATCAACTCCATTAACTCCAAGCGAAGCCAGTGCTTATTCTCCAAAGGGTGGCACAACTTATTCGCATCCTGGTTGAGCGCAAAAAATCGAACGATGGGCTAAAATTCCCAAGATCAACAGCGTCATGTTTGGGAAGAATTCAAATGTTGACTTACCTGTTGTAAATATCGCAGCCGACGAAGCATATAAAACACAGAATCCCAGCGGGTCTTGACATCTGCCATAACCGTCACCAATGCCAGATTCATCTAGGAAGTATACAAGTTAGAAAGATAACGTGGAAGACTCAAAGTTCAGATTTCGAACCGGTGACTTGACTAGTGTGCCCTCTTCTCCCACAGTTACCTCCTTCCACAGGGAATGTGTGTTGCCGTGAGCGATAATATTTTGCAGTTCATCCCGTCGTTGTCCCGACTTCCAGACGAATGCAACGGTCTTGCGAGCGTGGTGAATAGGGCCGGCCTTCCGTGTGTAGTGTGTCGCACGCATGCCAACTGGGACTGGTGCCTCGTCGTCGGTCGACTCCGTTGCTGGCTCTGTATCTGAGTCTGAGTGTTCCGGATTAGCGTCGTCCTTTTCCATGACCGTGATAACAGCTTGTGAGCACAGGTTGATTACATGGGAAAAGCAGCGGATATAGTTCTGCTTTTCGTCGAAGTCACGAATGCCGATGTCACTCAGGAGCGAGCTGAGATGCAACATGAATGTTCCATTATTTGACGCATTGTCGAGAGTAAAATGTCCGACCTGAGGGTATCCAACAAGTCAGATGATGGTTTTGAAAACAAGGCTGTCATGGTAATTATTCACGTTCCGCACGTTCTGCACGATTCCAGCGTCCTCCAAAATATTGAACACAATGCGCGCAATGCGCTGCCTGGATTTGATTTGAAGTGACAGGAATCTGAAGCTCCAGTTGTGCAAGAGATACATGGCTAAGATCATACTATTCAGCGATGACATATTCGAGCATATAGTGAGGAAGCGACCTGGAGGAAGAAGCCCAGAAGATTGAATGAAAAACGACTGAAAGAGTCCCTTTTGTGGAGAAATCTTGGAAGTGAGCAGGTGCTTATCCTGCAGCGTAGCAGCTGCGACGGCACGAAATCGTGACACGTCGCCACAGCATGGGTAAAATAAGGATGTGGAGCCTGGAAGCCCATGCTCATGGGCTCAATCTACTATCGGCCAAGCCAAAGGAGCGGAGGAAGAATGGCTTCGATGAAGAGACAGATTAAAAAGGAAGATGAAAAGCTGTGAAGTTCGTGGGGAGGCATGGTACTGAAGAGGCATCAAGCACTGGTATGTTCCTCATCTGCATTCCGAATTGTCGTGTCATTGATAGTAATCCTCTTTTTTTATTAGGCATACCTTCAGTGTATGACATGTGGTGTTGCCTGGAAGCGCTTGCCTTATACTGATAAGTGCGGGCTTTGCCATCAAAACTGTATGTCCTTTTCCTTTGCATCTCGACTTGACTAAAGTCAATGCTGCTTTTTAGCATTGGCTGCTGCAGGCATCGTCAACCATGGCTTGGAAGTGGCACTTGCTGCTCATAGCAATGCCTTCAACATTCACATCCACCACCAGCCCAAGCCTAACACCCTTGCTATTACTCCTCCACAACCTACAGTGGAACTCAATACTGTGGCGCTCGACCAGTTTCGGAATGTTGGTTACAATGATGCGGACTGTGTCAAAGTTTATGCAGAACCTCGCGTCATTAACAAGATTGATCATCAACTGGGTATAACATCGAGATCGTACAGCCCCGAGACGTTAATGGAGGGTAAATGTCTTTGTTTGTGTGACCTACATCTGCCTGATGTCGATACCCAGAGATCATAGCTGATCTGCTCAAGGGTTGGAACATTACTTGGCTTAAGACCCACCTCTTTCCCTTGATCAAGTACGTTCCCTATCTTCCTTTTGCATTCATGCACGTGTTGATATTTGATATACAGGGAAACCACCGAGCTTTGCTTTCACGGTAATCAGAACCCTCTTGCAAATGCCGAACATTTGGCCGTTCTTGACTTTTATCAAGTCCACAAGAATGCCGGAAATCATGAAGCCTACTTCACCAAGATGCCAAAACACGCAGCCGTGATGAAGGGTAGAGTTATTGCCATTGAACTTTGGATGAAAGGCCAAGAGCCTACGGTGATTGTAATTTATATCATACTCGCTCAACTGTTGCTGATTTTATCTCCAGGCATCCACGTCAGCGCCAAGCTCATCTGTTAAAAGCTCCATCGTCAAGAAGCGCAAATTGGCAGCAAGCAAAGCCAATGAAGCCGAGCAAACTCCTTCCAAACGTCCCCGCAGTGAGTCCCTCTCCAGTTCAATTTCAATGCTAGTCTGATCTCGAAACCGTTCCAGTTTCTGGCACCATCGAAACCAACTTTGTCCGTCAACTTCCTGGACCGGATCCCACCAAATCCACCAAAATCACTCTGCTCTTTCCTAAAATCTCTATTGAGCAAGAGTCATGCAAAGTCAAGATTAACTGGCCTGCCCCCAATGCTACCGCCACCGCCGCCACTGAAGCAGCCCTGATCTCCGACGACATCTTCCACAGTGGCAAGATGAAGCACTGCTACAAGGTATTTCCATTCACGTTCAACTTTCACGTCCTTTGGTACTCACGCCGATTCATAGCTCTCCATCGGTGAAGATCAATTCATCGCCAAGCACTTTTTTGAGATTGGTCGAGGCGAAGATGAAGTCTCTTTGTCAGAGAACAAGACTAATCTCGAGGCCGAACTCATTCGCTGTGAGATGGCACGCTGGTTCTTGAAATGCTTCCGTATCGCCACGGATGAAATCAACATGGAAACGGCAAAGAGTAAGTCCTGTTTTGTCACTCAACTTGCCCTTCCTGTTCCACACTGTAGACTTCGAAATCACCCAGTGTCGCCTCGCTCAGGAGGTGGTGAAAGTTGGTGCAAAACCATCCCCTGCTTCTGGTGTCGTGCCAGAGGTGTTCGAGTCAGCACCTGCCACGTGGCAGAATAAATGTGCCGGGGCGAGGTTGTGGAACGGGTCGGTGATCCGGTATGGTAGAGGGTTTTGGATAGAAAATGGGAAAAGGCTGGAAGCTTGAGTATGAAAGACGGTCAAAAGGAGAGTGTGGCAGGACAGTTATCGTGCAGAAAAGAGTGCAGGGTTGGCGTGTGATTCTGGGTTATAGCTCAAGGAGCACACTGGTGACGATTAGACACTAGGGGCGAGGTCTCTGTTGATTCCTCTGGGCACTTGCCCTACACTGGTCACAACGAGGTGGTACGTAGCTGAGAGATGGTACGTCGTCGTGGTCCGTATTTACTGACTAAACAAATGATGTAATGTAAAATAACGTCACATAACAGTAAAGCCAATGTAGGACGTGGAAGCATTTCCACATCCGGCCATCCAGCTCTACCACACCACTAGTAGAATTGTCTGGTTGCTTGAGCCGCTTCGCAACACCTCAGTGACCCATTATACTGGCACAATGGAACACCCAGCCGGCACCGGACAACTTGTGCACACTCTGTCTGCTTTCGTCCACTACGCATTCCAATTCAGCTGCGGCAATATCCTCTTTGCTGATATACAAGGTACTTGTGAATTCTTTCCATCTTGATGATTTTCAACCAATGCCTGTTTCGCAGGCTCATCTGGAAGACTTACCACAAAAACCATGGGAATCATCATCTTCGACTTGATGTCTCACACACCAGAGGAGTACGTTTTCATGCTTTGATTAGTTTCAGGTGTACTTATTGTTTACAGGGATTCTGGAGTTGGAGACCACAGTCCGAATGGCATCGAGAGATGGCGTGATCAACATGATTGCAATATCTTTTGCAAGCGTCTTGAGCTGGAAGTTGGGGACTCTGATGATGAAGAAGAGCAATAGCAATAGAATTATATTTTCATGTTCTCCGTGTCTTTGAGTTTGAATTTTTATGCCTTGTCAAAAATCATTGTTGTCCGTCTGTTCAATAACTACTAACTGCAAAACACAACAGTACAGCTTCAAGATGCAATTTAGCCAAAGATTTCTAGTATTACTTAGTAGTGCATCGGACGATGTTGAAGAACATAACATCCAAGTTACAATTCCTGCCAAATTAGCATGTGCTCCTCGCTCGACTTCCAAACCTCGAGCCAATCCTGCACGAAAGACAGCGGTGGCCGCCTCGGCGACAGAAGGCATCAGTGCACATGTTTTTTGGGTCAAGATGTTGGTCGTGCGTGCCCGCAATACGAGCTTCATCAGCTTCTCCTCAAATTGAGAGCACAGCGGCACAATATTGGCTATGTCGTAAGACCAGACAATCGATACCTGCTCATCGCACTAGTGGGCGATCTAGTTAGCGCGGAAGAAGACGCGGGCGGAGCGAGTGCATACCCGTCGATTCGAATGGCGCTGATTATGATCCTGCGCCGTAGCGGGCTTGAAGCTGGCAGTTCATCGTGCTGACAAGATAACGCGTTCCTCGGGCTTCACAACCTTGAAGTTTGAAGGCGTCGTGGGATTTAACATCACGCCCTGCTCATACTCGTCTGTGATCGCCTGCGGTTCCGAATGTTGCTGGAACCATGTCAGGTACTTGACATGGAAGCACCATGACTGCCGCTTCAACTCTTCCGCAGCGAGGTACCTACAGCGAATAAGACGTCAGTTAAGGGGAAGAGATGACCTGGGGAGGGTGGTCGCGTACTGAGGATATGATGTCGGGCAGAAATAGAACACATAGAACAGCGTCTCGACGTCGACCTGCGAGTATACCGCAGGGCTGTTAAACATCGGGTGCGGTGTCTGGGGTAGTAGGGCGCCGTCTGAAAGGGATTGCGCGGAAAGTAGTATTAACCCCTACCAGCAGTTCGTTGTCCTGCGGCTGCGGTATACTTGAAAGCCCCCCAGCAAGATATTTGTGCAGCTGCTCGACGTTCGCCATGCGCTGGCTCGCTACAGGCATGCGAGAGCCATGAGATATTGGCGGGAGGTAGGTAGGCAACTACGTACCATTCTGCTTCGCGTGCTGAAAGGGCATAACCAGGTCATCCAGCCCCGCGGGGAACGAGCTGGGGGACAGTGGTGCAGATGGCGCATGTCCGTTTGGTTGCCTGTGTCCGCCGATAGTCTGGGATGGTCCTGGCGTTGCGGTTGCAGACTGGTCGCCCTGAGCGATCTTGACGCCAGGAGGGAACTGCGGACTTGCTGTTGCTGCGGTTGATCATGTTCCGTGCGCGGTTGTGATGGTTCTGATAATATGGGATGCTTTTGGTAGCAAAGAATGAATACTCAAGACCCAATGTTCCTAAAGTGCGAGCACTTACTGTAGTGCTTGGCGGTGGCGATGATAACCGAGGGGCGGAAGAAAGAGAGTCTATGCAAAAGTGATTAGAGCGAACAATTTGTATCGGGTGACTACAAACCTTTCCGTGACGCCAAGATACGCTAAGGAGAAGAGGTCGCTGCCGGCCCACCTACAGAGCTCGGCGTTGCCTCTGAGAAGGCAGGTGATTCTGCTCCAGAATAGAACGAGCTATCTGGCTCGTGCGATACCGATGCAAGTCCGAGTCTGAGCCTGGGCCGAGAAGGTGAATACGCGTAGAACAGATGGCGGGTCTGCCGAGCATCGAGCTCAAGTTCTCGAAACTGGGAGAACTTCATGAGTAAGTAGATTAGTCTGGGATATACGGGAAGGAATGCACCAGTAACGCGTCGCCCCGTTCGCGTGAAACTGCAAACTTCCAGTCAAAGAACCGGAAGCGAAGCGGCGCGTCGCCAGTGTGAAGAGTGTGGATGGCCGCAGCGGGTCACATAGTCGCCGTTGAGTCTACGTGTCAAGAAAAAGGCACGGAGAAGAAGACTTACATTAAACGCGTCACTCCCCTCGCAGGACCACCAATAAAGTTCCGGGGCGACGGGAGAGCCGATGGAGGTGCGAAGAACGAGCACGCGAAGCATTGGTGCGACGAACACGTCGGGATTGAAGCACCCGTCCAAGCATGTATGCTGAGGTGGCTAGAAGGGGTATGAGAGGCCATCAGTTGCTGAAATTCAATAAAAAAACCCCGTACACACGCCGTTTTCGCAACCCGCCTGCCGATGTCCCAGGTTTGAGTCAAAATCGCGGCAGGTGGGCTGGAAAAAAGGGATGCCTAGGGGAGTAGGTATGACTCACGATGTTTTGAGTATCTGATGTGTCGATCACAATGGCGCGCTCCGCAAAGTCGGCGGGCGCGGGCGTGGCGGTGACGAGCGGCACGAGCAGGAGCAGGGCGGAGAGCCTGGCGAGAGAGAACATATGGTCCCGGCTAGAGTGGATGCATTAAGGGAAAGGTGCATGTTTGGCTGTGTCGAGTAAATACGGCGCGGCGTGAAGTGCATTGACGCGGCAAACCCATCGGGTAACGACCACACAACCGGGCGCAGAGCCTGGCGCCGACGGTTGGCGCAGCCATGGCAGGCTAGGCGGGCTAGGCGGCGGTGCGGGCGGGAAGTGTCGGAGGGTTGTGGTGGTGGCCGAGCAGTGGCAGTGGCGAATCAATCAATTACCCGAAGCGGATGTGGCCGGTGGCCCAAAATATTTTGGATTCCATCCGAGTCCTTCTGGCAAAGCGTAGTCGCCTGTATTTGCCGGCAGAGGTCTTGGTTCGAATTGGGCTGTGTCAATCCTTTTTTGAGAATCATTTAAACACAATTCAACCTTGATTAAACTGCTCATTTGAGCAGGGTTTTATCCATGGGTTGGTCCTCTGTGGCTCTCACTTCGCGGCCTGACCCGATTAATTATTCCGTTGTTTAATCCCCGATTACCATCTCAACGGGCCTTGATTAATCAAACCTCCTAGGGCTTCTTGACGATCGCTGCCAGCCTTGTTTCACCGATCACTTCTCATTGTATCGTCCCGAAAAGGAAGGACTGCCGACGTGTGGCAGGACTGAAATGAGACAGAGATCGGTGTAGGGAAAACAACAACAAGGTGTTCTAGATCACACAAAAGAGAGCCGATCACTGGAGTTCATGTCCGCCGGTGGACACAAGATTGATTTTGATGTGGGTGCAGTTACAAGACCAAAGTGACGCAATCGATGCTCCGAGTACGTACCTGGCGGCGCATGGAGATATGTACCAGCACATATGTGACCTAGTGCGTTAGGTATTCAACGGAAGAAAGCATACATTTCAACGCACAGGAATAGAGCCGAGCAGAAGGCGGGGAATAATGTCTTGCCACGGTTGCGGAGGTTTGGCTGCAAGAAAAGATGTTATCATGTGTCATTGAAAGGACAATAATTATACTGTCAAAGCCGGTTGGTTCCCCCGAGCAGCATACAATTTGAGTGTCATGCGACAAGAATCCATAGAGTCTGGTACACACACTAGCACGGTGGATCGAGTCGCACCTATATTTTTTCAGAATAACATTATGTAACTCTCGGAACGCAAGTGGATATCGGTGGATTTATATTGAGGAGCCGGAGGAACGTTCAAATTTCAACCCAGTCACATGTCACTGTGAAATTTTGGGACGATAATTGAGTGTCATTGAGAAGTATCCATTGCTTGCTTCATTATTGTTTGGCCCTTGTTTTGTTTTCTTGTGAAGCAGTGCATGTCTGTTGCGATCATCGACGCCCATTCACTGGTAACATCGAGTTTGAGTGTTGATACTCTTTTTCATTCTAATAACGGAGACCCGCACTACTAATAATGCAAGGCCGACAGGGTGATAGTTAAGAGCAAAGCAATATTTACGAGCTAACCAATCTAGGATATCTCAAGTCGAACACCCGAACATCCCATCAAAGTGCCTCCTACTGCGCCCACATACGCAGCATGCTTCAGATCAAGTCCGGTGTATCCCACTGCATGAAGAAAGATAACGCCGATGAGGCTGATCCCCACGCCTCTTGCAGTTGCAGCGAGACCATAGCCCATGTAGTGGGCAACAGTTTTAACGGTATCTTTCTTTTCTTCTTCCTCGTTCTTGACACCACGTGCCCATACTATGGCACTAAACATGCAGAATAATATCCCCCCACCAATAACGCCAACCAGAAGCGCGAAAGGAAGGCTAGATACGTAGTCCACTGGGGCAGCATCCACGAGCGGGGATAAAATGACGAGTAAAGCATGTCCCGAGAGTATGATGAGTCCTGATTGTATTGCTTGGATACTGAGTCGGACGAGGAATCCGCGGGCGCCAGCCGGCTCCCAGTCTTTTGGGTGATCCTGTGCCAGGACCAAGGACCCCAGCACTGTGCCACCAAGAAGGCCAGGCCATATGTCATACCGGAGTCCTTTGACCCAGAGCGATAGCACGGTGATTCCGAGGATGGTGAAGACAACGAAGATCAAGAGTAGATGCACCATGCCCTTTACTGTGCAAGGAACCCTCTCTGTTTCCGTCGCCTGAATCTCCTCCGTCAATTCTTCGATGTTGTCGTCGTCGAGAAAATTAATGAGGTATAAGAACAAGACGAAACCAATAAAAAAGCTGGGTATTACCAGTGCTCCAACGGCACCAATGAGGGGTGACAACGGGAGGCTTGAGGTGTATCGGCGGGGGAATGCAGCGCAGAGAATGGCGTGTCCGCACATGTTCATTGTGGCGCTGCCGAGACTCGCACCAGCCATTCTGAGCGCCTGACGTCTTAAAGTCTTCGCGAAACCCGGGCGCTCAGGGACCACCTCCGTAAATTGGCCTGGAAGTCAATATCATGAGCGCGGACCCTTAGTGTCATCCAAACGGAAAACAAACTGGTGCTACTAGCTTCACGTCCGATTCTAGCAACGGCTTATGAGACGATTTGACTGTGGATCCATCTTGAGGGCCTACACATGAACATTCAACATTACAGCAGCTTTGGTCAGCAATCACTGGGAGGGACAATTCGATTGCATTGAATTTTCTTTTTGCAGAATCTGGGCTGCAGCTCAGAATCGGTAAACGGCCACCAATTGCGTGTAGACTCACAAGCTTGATAGCCAAGGAGAACTTGAAGTGTGGATAGCTGGATTGGTTGTATGAAACTATGGGTATGTTCCTCTTTCATATTGCCAACAGGACAGGAACACAAGGACAATAGAATGACAGAGAACAAGAATATCCATGCATTTCTAATCCAATGTCGTGAGGCACTGGGTTCTTCCATTCGCAACAGCTGGCCACAGTTTGATCGGTGGGGCGAGAACAAGAAGTTGAACAAAAGACATCCATTTTGATGCCGTGATGTTCGAACAACAACAACGCATCTGTGGGCACCCGATATATACAGAACAAGAAGCAGATTTTTGTTGAATAACAACCTCAATTTACAGTTTGGCCCTCGCCGCCATTTAAGATGAAGGATCTGCTAAGCCGATTCAATTGCTTCGGGCAATCAAAATTGATCGTGGCCACAGTTCCAGTTGCCATCTTGTGGGTCCCGTGAAATCAATCTCAGCACGAAAGCCGATGAGATCTCACATAAGTAAAAGATCGGGGCCTAGACACCCAGCTACTGCTTCCAACAGAGTTGAAATTTGGTTGACGCGGTTTATGCATCCAGGTTGCATCCAGGACTTCCTCTGGGATTTGTTTTCCGTGAGGGACATCGTGCGACACGCTCTCCCAGTGTTGAAGAATCTAAATGTACCTTCCCGCCGTGGACACCCAGGTTGACGATGGCTGCCCAAGCCAAGCCTCAAAAAAAGATGTAGGTGATATCATTTTTCGCATTTCCCTTGTGGGGCGACTGAGGCGCACATACAGTTCCTGGATCTCTTGCCCAGAGGGCTGGTGCCGCTGCTCTGGCGCAGGAATTCTCCCAAGGGGTGGGAAAGTGGGCTACCATTCGAAGCCTGCTTTAATTTACTGTACTATTACATTCAATTCTTGATTGGGCTTTTGTTTGGCTATAATTTGTGGTATTTACCCGGATGCCCACGTGATGTTGACCGACTCACTTGTCAACCACAGCACCAGCGGCGACTCCGTGTCTGTACAAATCCACAGGTAATGAGTTCGTCTTTCTAACCTTCCGTATTTAAACGAACACCTTGGGCGTGGTTCTACCTGTCAGGCCTTGCGACGTTTACCACATCTCAGACTCCATCTGACGCCGTGTCATTTCCCTCCACTGGCAATGCTCCTGGCGACCTCCTTCTGGCCGAAACGGAAGACGGGGCGGACGGCCACTCCTCCGCGCTCCAAAATCTCGCTCCAGCACCGCGATCTCTGCAGCCCTCTATGAGATCGGATATATGCCCTTTCACGTTCGGTCCACACCGCAAACAACGGGACTAGCTCCTGGCGAATGAGACGCTTCCATGCCTCTTATTTATGGCGGACGTTGCCATGCATGCGAGTGCCAGCGTCTGTCTGGACGGCGTTGTCCGTTGCTTGCCAGTGCGTACCTCGCTCTTGTCAGTCCGGTGCCACACTGGCAGCGGAATCAAATTCACAGGAGAAGAACTTCGTCCACATCCACATCGTAGCCGGCTGTCCCCCCGAATCCGGCGCGCGCGCCGATAATGACGCGCAGGGGATGGGGATCGCGGACCGCCTGGACGTGTGCGGAGAGCACTTGGTGCATGGTGGATCTGGATGGTGGGGCTGGGACTGATCAGCCTGCGCTGCTTACTCTGCCACGAGAGACACCGACGCTCCTCGACCGTCCCGTACCCGCCCATTCGATTGCGCGACGGGCTAATTGCAGTATCCGTGTCGGATCCCGCGAATCGCCAATCATTGTCGGGCGCACGCCTGTGCAACCCAAGGCCGATCCGGCGCCGCGCGCTCACGATCACGAGTCGGTGGGTCGATGGAGCGCAGATCCCCCGCGCCAGCTCGCGGACGTGCCGTGGGCGATGCTGTTGAGCGGGCGGAGCTGCACGGCCGTCCACCGTCGCGTGAGCGGGGCAGCGGGGGGTCGGGGTTCCGCCGCAGGACCCACGCGCGACCCAGTCCCCGCGGCGCGCAAGCCAGGACAGTGAGTAGGTCATAGATCATTCCCGAGTGCGAGATGCGCTGCGGGGCCGGGCCGAGTGGCGCTCGCGCACCGACCGCGTGCTCGCGCAGTCGTCATCCGTGGTGTCAGCGGAGCGCAACTAGCCCACCTATTGGATGCTCAGCGCTCGGTGCTTAGTATTCACCGCTCAGCGACCAGCATTCATAACCCTAGTCTGGTGACCGCGCTCAAGTTAAATCGCCAGTGCCTCAATAGACTCGATCTCGAAGACAGTCATTCGATCACTGGGCCGCTGTGCTATACTGTGATCAATACAAAAGAATCACTACTTGTTTGAGTCTAGTGCCTCAATTGGTCGAGCAACCGCAAGGTGTTGTCCCGCGTCGTTCGGGGTTTTACCTTCTTGTGGGGGCTGTCTAAACGTTCACGGTTATAGTACCTGCAAGCGGAGTAAGTACATGTCTCCTGACATGCGTTGCTCCTGAGGCCTGATCTCCTATGAGTTCGACTAGCTTGTTTGTTCTTCTGCTCAACTTTCCAGCATTTAGCAAATTCAGATCACTGGCCCGATCGGATCGGACGTCGACATGGAGAAGCCTCCGATTTGGATCTCGCGCCCGCCCGATAAGGCAATAGTGCGTTTTTGCCAACTAGCATTTACGCAACCATGGGACTTGCCAGTGGCCCCACTCCCTCCCGGAATTGGGCGTGTTCCATGATCCCGGATGCAGAACAGGAACGATAAAAGGCGACGTGGATTTGCGTGAGGCTTTATCATATCAACCCGCGGTAACACATACCCTCGTCGCCCCACAACCATAATGCAGCCCGCCCCCACCGCGGCTCCGGCCACGCAGAACACGAGCGAGAGCACCTTGACATTGACACCAGCAAACTACACTGGGCCGCAGTGCTGCCACTGCGGCTGGCGCGGGGGCGGGCACGCGTCCAACTGCCCCTTCAAATAAACGCCGCAACGCGCACCATACCAAGCCAATCCACTGTACACGGTGCGTCGAGCCACCCTTTCTTTCCTTCGTCGCGCTCACCCGTGTCTCAGTTCATATATATCGCTTTCTCGCTTGCTGTGCCACACTGCTTTTTTCGTCGCCATGTACTGTAATTATTGCGCGCCGCCGCGGCCCTGTATCGTGCGCCTAGAGGAGGGGGTCCAGGAGGACGATCGGAGTGCGCTGGACGCAGGACGGATGGAGCTGATTATCGCGAATTTGAAGTGACAAGCTATCTTGTACTTAGTTGCAGAACCCCATTCGGACCCGAATCTCGTGTTGCTCGCGTGGGAAAGGAGTGTTCTTTTACAGTTTGATTGGCTTGACGCGCGTTCTGGTTCCTGATGGTGACCATTTGATCTTGAGGGATTTGCTTCCGCGAATGTTGCTCGTCGATGTGGGGCTAGGGTGGGGCTTTCCGGAAGATCAAATACGATGTCGGATGCAATGTGCAGTATTCTCAATCCTCCGCCCCACTGGTTGCTCGGTTAGACTGGCGCTGCGACTGAGAAGATTGCGTTGATGTTTGACAGTGCGGGTATGTATGCATATGATGCGCAGGAAGCACAGAGCGGTGTGCGTGAATGGTATTGCCCGGAAGACACTGGAGCGCGTGCGAGATGAAGCGAATTTGGGAGTTGTCGTTTTTCCGCCCTTGTGTTTCCTTTTAAGGAGATTCACGTGCAACACGGCACACCCGGCATTTGAGCTCATTTCCGGCCCCGCTCCCAACGTGTCACACCAGCATGCCCAAGGCCTTGAGATTTGAAGTCAGAATATCATCTCTAACTTTCTGGTTCCCACTGTTTTTTTCCCTGACTAATTTTAGTGGGACAATAATAATTTATAAACTAGACTCTAGTTACTTGTACAGAGCACATGGTACAGTGGCATTAAGATTTCTGTTGCTGCCTCCGGGTCGCTCGCACCTGCAATCGCTGGGAATACAGTGAATATTCACAGCTGGCATGCGCTTCATGATAAAGTCAAGGCAGACCTTCAGAAACGAAATCTTCCCCTCACAAAGTATAACCAACTTCTTATCATTCGAAATTTTGCTACTTTCCGAATTAAGGGCCTGAAACGAATTCCGGCCAGCCTCGAAATTGCTCATCAATGGCATGAAGGAAATGGGAACCATTTCGCACGGTGGGTTTGTGCGCTCGCACATCATTACCAGGTCTTCGAGCAGCTTCCAGCCGAGACGAGGGGAGGACGAGCAAACACCAAGTCTCTTCTGAACGATGAGTCTGTTGAGACTGCATGTTGAGCTTGGTTAACACAGCAGACAGTTGGCTCAGTGACTCCTCAGAAATTCCATGAAGGGGTCAACTCGGAAATTCTGACTTCGCTTGGAATCTCACCCAAGAAGCTTATCAGTGAGCGTACTGCTCGACACTGGCTTGTCAGGCTTGGATATCGCAGAACCTTAATCAAAAAAGGTGTCTACATGGATGGCCATGAACGGCCAGATGTTGTGAAGTATCAAACAGATGTTTTCCTCCTGGAGATGGCAGAATTTGAAGCACGCATGACCAAGTACGAGGGGAAGACACTGGAAGTTGTCGAACCACAGCTTCTGGAGGGTGTGAAGAGAGTCATCGCATACTTCCACAACGAGTGCTGCTTTCATGCTCTCGATTATATGTGATCTGCATGGCAAGTCTTCTTTATTACTGATAACTTAATGCTTATGTTTGTTCGCTCCTTAGGCTTACTGATGGACAGACTGTTCTTCAAAAGAAGAGCCATGGATGTCTGATTCATGTGTCCGATTTTATTACTGAAGGGACCAGTTGACTTATCCAATGAGACAAAGATGGTAATATTATTGCTGATGCTTGTGAGATAATTTATCCAGGCTCGAAGGGTGATGCTTGGTGGGACACAGACCAGTTTATCAAGCATGTGAAGCATGCTATAAAAATCCACAATGACATCCATCCCAGTGTGACTGCCCTCTTCATTTTTGATCAGTCTTCTGCCCATGCTTCACTAGCCCCCAGTGTGCTCCAAGCATTCGACATGAACAAATCAAATGGGGGGAAGCAATGGAAGACCATAATTCTGGAATCCAACCCATCTGCTGCACAATGGGGAAAGGTCCAGAAGATGACGACTGCCAACGGCAAAGCCAAAGGACTTTACAATGTCTTGGTTGAGTGGGGCTTTGATGTCTCTGGACTCAAGGCCAAATGTTCGCCTGTTTGTCCACTGGAGAATACTGGGTGTTGCATGGCCTGTCTTCTCAGTCAGCAGGACAATTTTCTCAATCAACCATCCATGCTTGAGGCTGTGATCACTGAGGCTGGACATGAATGTATGTTTCTTCCGAAATTCCATTGCAAGCTTAATCCTATTGAAATGGCAAGTCATTGATTTATTTTCCACATAATTGGTACAAGCTGACTTTATATTGTTTAGTACTGGGGGTGGTGTAAATATCGCTAGTGGCAAATCCCCAAGAAGAGCTTTACTGATTCAAAGGAACTGGCATTAAAGTACCTGGATGCATGCCTGGTGGAGGTGATTTGATGTTTCATCAACAGATCATGGAGGCTTATGAGTGCTTACTGGCTGGGTTTGACAGGATGAGCAGCAGAATGGGTGATGAAGAAGCAGAAACAGCACCGTTCATCTCGAACAGTGCTTTGACAGCCATTGAGGCCATGCTTGATCGATGACATAATGTGGCTGTGCAAAATCAGTTTTTTGTGAATCACCTCCGATCATGATTCTGACATTTGGTCCTGGCCAGAAATTTTGGTGCTGCATATTTCTCGTATGAAAAACTTCAAATGTTGTTTTTTGAACAGTTTGAGCCTTCTGAGCCCAGAAAAAATTAAGATTTTGGCCAAAATAAGTTGCTGGTAAGATAGGGGCCAAGCAATTTCCACCACCTCTGTTGGGGTGGCTGTCAGCTGAAAAATGTGCAGGTGGTTGGCACCACATGAAATGCTGTGGGTGTATTGTATTGTGGTGGAATGGATGCAGTTCAAATCTGGTGGCAGTCAGACAAGTTGCTGGTAAGATATGGGCCCAGTGATTTCCACTGCCTCTGTTGGTATCAGCCAGTAGCCAGAAAATGTGTGTGTGGTCGACACTGATGAGCTCTGCTCAGTTCTGAGCACAACAGTGTCCAACTCTGCATTTGATCGACCTTACAAGCTGAAAGTCATGTGACTGTCAAATTGAATGAAATAGTACAGTATTCTACATTGTAAAGTAGGAGATTTATATCCCACTTATCCTCTCAACCATATTTCTTTCTTGCTACCAGCTTTTTGACTTAGATAATCGACCTCCACAGGCTATTACCTGCTATGGCGCTCATTCTGCTCCATGGACTATTATCTGTGCATGCTCTGCATTGCTCTCACTCACCCAGGCTATTACCTGGGCCATGTTCTTGCACTAGTTTTTTAGGGCCTCCATCATCATCATCCTGCTCTGCAGACTATTATCTGTGCATGTTCCGCATTAGCTCCAGTCCGCGCTTTAGTTCAGGCCCCTCATCACCCACTGTCTCGCACTCACTACCACCGATGTCACATCCATCTCAACCGGAGCTGAGTCTTGGTTCATCTTAGACCACCTTGCACCCCGCATCTACTGTTTCTCCCCTCAGAGTAGGGTTTTGTTTTAGCTTGTGCTCTTATCAGCAAAGCAGGTGCATCAATACCACCTCAATGCTGTGGGTGGATTTGTATGGTGGTGAAATAGATAGGGTTCAAATCTAGTGGCAATCTGACAAGTTGCCAGCAAGACGTGGGCCTAGCAATCTCCACTGCCTCTGTTGGTATTTGCTAGTAGCCAGAAAATGTGAGGGCTAGAGAGTGAACTGTGTCAATACAACTGAAACCCCAGCACATGCCTCATGCCATTATGTAGGCCCTGGGTCACAAAAATTACTCTGTTTGTGTTGAGAACACAGTATGGCTGTGGTGGACACATTATCCTAAAGGGGAAATTTCGTTACACAAGCTAAGACTTTCTATTTTTGGGAATGTGTTCCTACTACCTCAGAGACCCCTCAAAAAATAATCAGAGCAATCCAACACCTAGCACCCACCAGCTGGGCTCTCTGGTGTCCCTGGCTGTTGATGTCTCTGATGTAGAGTGCTGTGTGATTGCTGGATCAGACAATGGACATGGCAGACTCTGGATTGAATTCTCTGATGCAAAAATGTATTATGTAAGCCCCGGATCACAATCCAGTAAGGTGTTTGGGTTGGGAACAGGAGATGGCCCTTGTAGAATTTTATCCTAATGGGGAAATTTCATAATGCCAGCCATCACTTTCTATTTTCGGAATGGGTTCTTACCACATCAGAGACCCCCCCAAAAAAATATTAGGCTGATTGGGCACCTAGCACCCTCAGCTGGGCTGGTCTTCCCAAGACCACCCAGGCCCACACATGGTAGAGTTCAAAGTAATTGTTGGTCGGACTTGGTCGTAGATGGTCGTGGAGCATGGCAGAGTGATTCTGGAGCCAGCAGAGCATGTAATTCTTGGTTGGACTTGGTTGTAGATGATTGTGGAATGTGGCGGAGTGACTCTGAAGCCAGCGGACCATGTAATCCTGGTTGGAATTGGTCGTAGACGGTTGAGGAATGTGGCAGAGTGACTCTGAAGCCAGCAGACAGTGCACTTCTTGGTCGGACTTGGTCGTAGATGGTCGCAGAGCATGGTGGAGTGACTCTGGAGCCAGCGGACAGTGCAATTCTTGGTTGGACTTGGTCATAGATGATTGCAGAGCATGGCGGAGTGACTCTGGAGGCAGCAGACAGTGTAATTCTTGGTCGGACTTGGTTGTATTGATCGTGGAATGCTCTGAAGCCAGAGGACAGTGCAATTGTTGGCAGAGTGACTCTGGAGCCAGCGGACAGTGCAATTCTTGGTCGGGCTTGGTTGTAGACAATCGCGGAATGTTCTGAAGCCAGTGGACCATGTAGGTCTTGTAGACAGTCAGTGGACTGTGATCTTGTGTAGGACCTTGCGAGACTGTGTGGCAGACTAAGTGTTGGTGTCTTGTGTACGTTTGCAATGGTGGGCAAACATAGTGCAGCATCACACCGGCCTACATGAGGACTGTGAATGATGTTTTCACCTCAGAAATGTGCTCTGATACCTCAAATAATGCATGATACCCTTCATCGGTGGCCTTATCCTTCTGCGTACCCAACCTCGCATTTGCAGCAGAAATGATTACCTTTTCTGCCAATATGGGCTGACACTTTGCTCTGCATGGGGTGATCCAAAGGTCCAGCATTAGCATGGATGCAGAAACATGTAGTGTTGCCTGTTTCATCTTGGACTTGAACTGGTTCTATATGAGTTTCCCTAATGCAACTTGCAGTCAGTAAAATCAAGAAACAATGTGGAAAGAATTGTTACTCCATCGAGGTGGGACAGAAGTCAGTTATGGAAAACCAGCAGTAAGTTGAACATACAAAAGTAAAATTGCACCGAGGTTCCAACCCAGCTCGCAAGAAAAACTAGGCAGTCCTTTGAACATGAATATGAGCATATACAAGGTTACTTGATAGATTTGTCAAGATTCAACTTCTACAAGGAGTATAGATGAACTTACCAATGTCAGTGTTTGCAGGACTTCACCCTGCACACGAGACTTGAATAGAAATGAGGGCAAACATGAGTCTGAAAAAAATCAGGTTTCCCGCAAGGGATTACAATAGAATAGTTTAAAGGATCTGAACAAAATCTGACTTACCCAAGTTAGTACAGAGCTAGATGAGAAGTTGGGGGTTAGTTTATTGGATGGGTGTGGACCGAGGGTGTAGCACATGTTGATAGCGATAGATTAAGCTGTAATCCATGTGAATCGAACGTCTTCAGGTGAACTAGTTCTGGTAAGTCAGTCAATAAAAAGTCGAAATTCCATCAGATATACCTTCCAGCTAAGATGCAAGCCTGTGGGCTTACGAGGTGTCGTAGGGCTGTTATAATATGTTCCTAAGAGGCTAATAGAAATAAGAATGGTGTCGTAAGAAGAGCACAGAAGGGTTGAACGAAATAAGTATCAAAGGTCAGTCAACAAAAGGTTGAAATTGAATGCAATTTACCATTGGATCCAAGTCAATCAGTTGGTGTTCAGGGTGTAATAGATATGGTATGATACATCCAATACAGTCTAATTCAAGTAATATTAGCATTTTGAGCGAGGAATAGAAGGATCTGAACAGCATACCAGTAAGGTTACTAGATATCTGCAGTGAGAACGAAACTAAATCAGTAAGATGAAAGGGTATGAACTGACGGCCTACCTGACCTCCATTGTAGTCTAATTCCATTATATCTATATATATTGAGTGCTTTCAACAGGATAGATCGAAGAACTAGTGGGAAAACTAAGAAATGGCCGAAATTATGTAAAGTAGACTTACCGCTGGGCTGACATGGCCTAAGTCAACATCTCCAAAATTTTCATAATGGGTTTTTTTGCATCAACGGCTTCTATTAGGTTCAAATTGGTTTCCCATCCGTGAATTTTGGCAAGAGGAATGTTTTGGAAGCATGGGTAGGCGCCGCGTCAACAGGTGCATTAATGCTTCTGTCACAGTGCAACTTGCAAATGTTACCCTATATTCATGCGGGATCGACGAGATGCGGCCCGCACACCCAATTGGGGAGGGCGGCACTCTGATTCAGAGGCGGCACATGCGTGCCTTGCATGGCCCATGTGTTTGCGATGCGTGGCACTTGGCAGCACAAGTGCCGCGTTTCTTCTCTCCATCCTCACTCAAGTGCCGAGCTTCAAACGAAATGTGGCACATTCAATTCTGAAGTAATACAGACAATGAACCACATGTGTAAGTACGTAGAAGTCAATGATGACTCATTGAACGCAAACACCGGAGCTGAATTTTAACTGTGCGTGTTTGAGACAATGAGGGACCAACTGGACACAAAACTCACCTGGAACCCTTCGACTTCTTCATTGGCCACTCGGAGCCCGCTGCATCAGCAGCGCGCGTTGATATGGTGTGCTGCCGTTTGCTGTGGATAATATTCTTCTGGTCGACTCCCTATTGCCTCGACCGCTTCGGCTGCGTGGGAATAGTGGCGGATGGCTCCGCAGGCTCAGCGAAAGTCAGAGGCGACGAAGTTGGCGGAGGGGCAAGGGCCGGCAGCTCTTGCAGAGGGGTAAGAGCAGACCAGTCTGTGACAAAATCGAGCCCTCTGGTACTTTCCGGGCAAAAGCGACAGTGGAGTCTAAGCCCAAGAGACTGACATCGAAGCCAAAGTCACGCGCGGGGACGCAAAAATATCGATCGAGTCCTGAGTTGAAGTCTTTCTGGAATCCAAATGTTGGGGTATTTACAAATGGCAACCCTGGGAGGTCGGAGCAAAGTCCTTGGGTGAGCTAATGTAGCGAAAGGAGGTGAAGCAAAATTATATACCATCTATTGGGCGTTTGCAAATGGAGGCGCGGCGAAGTCGGAGCCTGCTGTCGCATAAAACACAATACAATTGAAACAGAGATAACATATCAGTTACTAGCCCATCTTCGAACACAAATGCGGCGAAGTCGGAGCCGGTGGTTGGATGGGCAAATGAAGCGAAGAAAGGAAGTGGAAATCACGTACCATCTACTGGCCCATTTGCGAACGGAAATGCCGCGAAGTCGGAGCCTGCCGTGGGATGGGCAAATGAGCGAAACAGAGGTGAAATAGAAATCATGGCCCGGAAACCTAGAAATTGATATTCGCATTCGTACGAATATTGATATTCGCATTCGTACGAATATTGATGGCGAATATTCGTTGCTTAGTCAGCAATATTCGCGAATATTCGTGAATATGAATATTCAGCGAATACATTGAGAATTCAGGGGTTTAGTAGCCACCAATGAGTTGCTGAGGACACTTTTATGTTATCTTGTGAGTTTAAACATTGTCGAAGACTCATACAAGCCCTTGTCTTGTATGTTCAACCATTTGATTGACCATCACACTTGCTGTGTTCAACCTGTCAAGCAGTTGCCAAAGCAAAGATGGTTGGTTTGCATATGAATTACAGATCTAGTTGGTGTAAATGAAGTGTGTTATGGTTCCAGAGAGGAGATGTGTTAAACAGACCCAAATTTACTATGCTTGATTGAAATTTTAGCTGTGTATTACAACTGCAAATATTCGCGAATATCAACTTTCCTGAAAACTGATATTCGCATTCGCACGAATAGCACAGCCACATCAATTCACGAATATGAATATTCGCCATTCGCGAATGGCTTGGCACGAATATTCGCGATATTTGATACTCGTGCTACACTCTACATGAGTCCATACCACTCAATCGAAACAGGAATCACATACCGTTGAACGGCGCCTGGAGTACTCCAGCATCGACTTCAATAACTAGTTTTATTAGATCGGCGTTGTTCAGGTAAATCAATATTTTTGATTCGTTTGAAGGTGGTATCATCCTCGAACCCTTCAAACCTTCATCGTCGAGAAGGGCAAGAAGTGCGGTGAAACAAGTGAATATAATGATCCCACCATCCGGAGTGTGCTGAAAGCGGTGGACGTAGCGGTCCTCCTTGTATAGCTGATATGCACTTGCGTAAATGATCAGTGATTTTACTCCCGAATAAATATTCAACAGATTTTTACCTGTGATACCCATACCCGCGGGATAGACCTTCTTCTTCTCTTCGCGAATGATATCCTGCTTGATGCGCTTGTTCTGGAGTGCCGGATCGTACTGACCAGGCCTGTGGCCATCGAGAATGAGTGACGTCGAAGCCACTGTGGAAGGAGCATTAGCGACAACAATGAAAAATATTGAACATAATCCATACCATTATCAGCATTTGCGATCGTAGCGCCAACCAGTCCCGACGACCCTACACATTTACGATACTTGGCCTTCGTTTCATGCGATAATTTGAGAGGTGGAGGGATGGGATGGTTGTGTGGAACGTGCTTCGGGTGGAACAAGAGCACTTTACAAATAGTGGGTAAGTTTGCTAGGGCATTTGCGATGTATGATGGGGCACTGGGAGACGGCTTGCCCATTGATGATGTGCGTGTGACCTATGGAAATCTCAGGGAAATAAAATGCGAAAAACGACAGATGACTGATGACAAAATTTGAGTTTTCTACCGATGTGAGGGTGGACGATGCGGCTGCACGCGTCGGTGTCGACACTGTCATCATCAGCCAAGGGTTTGTTCTGAAAGAGCTCAAGGACAAGCTCTTCATCGACATTGACCGGAATCAAGTGGGTGCGATGAGACTCTCTGAAGCTCGGGGTCCAACCATCACACGCAACCCAATAACGGTGGCCCCCGCGCGTCTATCTCCCATTTCAGAAGTGGTATCGCTGATGTATTGCTGAAGAGACTGACCTGTGCGCTCTTCATGAGCTTCGGCTTGCTGCCACATGGCTTGGCGCTACACAGTGTTGATTTGACTCCGTCAAAAAAATCTGGAACAATACTGATCAGTGATACAGGACTAGAGACCGGAAAACAAGAAATACACGGTGGCCCTCTGTTCTGGTGTATCCCCCTCCTTTCGCCGAGTCTCTCGTTGCGCAGCAAACACCGCATTTCGAGACTTTACCTCCAATTCGTACCGAGTTGGAGACTGCCTGGAGTCTCTGGGGCCGGAGATGAACCAACGGGGCTCGCAGCGGGGAGGGTGTAGTGGTGAAAAGACCCAATGATGACTAATCTACGGAAGCTACAGCCAAACATGTACAATCTACCCTAGATATCTCTGGCATGCTGCCAGGCGTGCCACGCCGGAATTCCCGCGCCATGAGTTGTTGTCCTGTAATAACCTGTAAGCGTCAAGATCTCAAATGTTGGCGACAATCGAGACTAACCTGCTGTCCGATGAGGATGTCGACGGGGAGTAACTTTCCGCCCTCATAAATTCGGAATTTCTCGGCGGAAAGATCAACAACATAGGCCGTGGGTACGCGAGGAACGGGCCAGACGGACGGGATTTCTGTCAGGTATTCAATATTTTCGACATACATACGCGAATCACTGGTAAGATTTCCCTCGAAAGTCCGGACCATCGAAGAGACATGTGAATCCAGCCAAATGGTGCCAGACTTTCAGAGCCCATCGCCAACATCATCATGCCCCGCTAATTTAATTCAGCGTGATGCCAGAGGGTTCGCGGAGCTGAAAAAGAACAAAACACACATCCATCGGACCTCAGGAGCTACTCGGGAAGTCAGACACAGACGGCTCCGCTACATATAAGCAATGTCAGATGGTCGACTCGGCTGGATGAAACTGAGAACTCACATTCATCTGGACCTGGGGAGCTCCCCGGTATGCGATTGGCGGAATTTCGGGTGTCCGGCGCTGAGCGAGAGAATTGTGAGCACAGTAAACCAAGGCCTATGGAAAAGATTCACCTGAGTTAGCCTCGTCATCCTCGTCGGAATCAGAGCAGCTCGATCACCTCTCGATCACCCTCCGTCAGAGATCTAGTCCGGATGGGCAACGGAGCAAGCGTTGGCTCGGATTTCACGATCAATTGAGGACGCGCTTGACGCGTCAGATTCACGTTTGCGACGTGTTGCTGTTGCGGATGGCCCAGGAGTAGGGGAGGATGATGAAATATTGATGGTGACGCGCTGGTCCGAGTCGCGATCCCGTGCTACGAGGAAGCTTCGCAATGCCGGAATATCAATCCAAGCTGTGTCGATGAATATAGTATATGGGCATTGTTCTTGATGTACGATTTGGTGAAGGTCTGTGAGAGAACACACATCAACGCCGCTAGATCGAGATGCACTTCTGACGCGTGTAGTGCGGCTCACATAGTCCCAAAAGTCCTTTAAAACACGCGTCGGCAGGCCGTCAATCAGTTTCTGGTCAGCGGTGGTAGGTAGGTAGGTAGGTAGGATTACACGGCACAGTCCCGCTTAGGAACACCAGTTTCCAGGAAGTATCCCGGTGTACATGCACTAATTACACCATCGTCCCTGGGCCTCTCTGTATCCCTATAGCCGAGCTCACGGTCGCAGCCTTCAGTCGAAACATCTAACTCGCCGCGGTAGAACTAAAAAAAACACAAAAAAGCAAAACAAATCAGCACATCAACGGGGGTAGCCACAGATCAAGAACGGCGCAAACCAGGAGCCAAAGAATGGTTCAAGGAACACAAATCTCTCCCCGAAAATATGCAAACACCGATCTCAGAGAAATCCTGAAGAGTTTATCGGTGCGCATTGTTGATAGAGAAGAGAATTGGTGTCCTTTGAGGATTCCAAGAAGTCCGCATGTTAGCTAGAACTTGTCTGACAAGGAGTTGTTTTCCCGACCAATCCGATTATTGTACCATCCTCCGTTTGGTTGACAACTCTAGTTGTGTCTATATTATAATGGGTTGGGGCAACGGAATAGCCATCTCAAATAGCCTTGACTATGCAGATCTTGGCGGATCGAACTGTTGGGAACCTGATCCCAAGATAATTCGAGTTTCGAGCGCCAAAAAAACATATCAGGTGTCTTGAGTCCAGGTGGAAACAACTGACCATGGTGGCATGATCCCAGTTTATGTGCATGGCACAATAATGCATAAGGTACAGCAGAGTATGGGTGCATTGCAGTATGAACTGGCTGGAAGTTGGGTGAGCTGCACATCACTGCTGCATCCGGGAAGAAGATCTTGCCTCTGGAATAAGTGAGTGAGTGCCTTGTTGTTACCGGGTCACTTGTTGCTCAGTCAAATTTAGCAAGGATGCCACAAAAATCTTCCACCAGCCATGCTGTTGTGCCGTGCATTCACGACGATACTATTTAGACAAGGATATTGCTCCGGCATCAACAGGGAAACTAAGGCTCCAACCATTTCCGTTTTCAAACGGTTTAAACCGTTTTTATTTCCATTTAGTTTGTGGGTGGACGCAAATTGTTTGAAAACTGTTTGTAAACGGTTCAAATCGTTGCAACAAATTAATCAGTTACCACGGCTTGCTTGGTGGATTCTCATCCATACAGTCTATCCAGAAGAAGTGATGGGACTTTCAAGGTCATGCCATCGTCCCAGAGTAAGGAACCACTCACTTACAGGCGGGATCTTTGTATTTGATGCCGGTCGACTATCTCGGTGAACACATTCCTCCTGCTTCCCGCTGCCATCCTGCTTCATAACCATCTTGGTGCAGCTATTTGTGAACTGGGAACGGTTGTAGGGTCTTATCTGTAACTTTATTATTGTCAGATAACTCGATTTGATCCTCCAGACACGTCCAAAGAACCTGCCTGCCAAAATATCATTTATAAACTGTTTTAAACGGTTTAAATACCGTTTCTGTTTGATTTGTCCGGGTCCGCAAACGAAAACTAAATGGTTGGAGCCTTAAGGTAAACCCAAGGTACAGTACAGTAGTGTTCCCAGCAAAAGATCAGCTTCGCGACAGCTGGCGTGAAACTAATGAGGCAGGGTGTACAACGGAAAGTGACGATGATTTTTGAGACGGAAGTGGCAGTGCATTGCTGACTAATGAAGAGACGAAATAGTCGCGGGGAGAGCAGGTGGATCCCGACGCGCAGCACACATAGCAGAACAAAAGCTGGTTTACATTATAGCATCCTGTTGGTACAGCAGGATGGGAGGTAAAATGAGGAACACAGCTCAAAACTGAGCTGGATGCGTGACCACGAAGGCGGATGTAGTTTGTGGCTTTCTGCCATTTTTCCGACGACACATGCATCTCTATGGGAAGTGGTCTATATAGACAGCTCCCAGGACTATGCAAGCACATTTGGCAAGGCATAGTGGCTGGGAGGGCTAATGGCCAACTTCAGCATTTGAGATGATGGTGGTGGGAACTGAAAGCCAGAGCAGATAATGATCTGCGGGCATCGTGCGCAGTTGTGATGCCTGGGGCTCGATGCTGGGGGTGGCGGCGGCGGCGATGGAAGTGGGCAGGAAGAAAAAAAAAGCACAGCCATCTGTCTTTCGGGCCTGCCGCATCCCCAATTGGCAAGTGCCGCCTTTCAGACCAAGCGCGGCACTTCCACAGATCAAATGCGGCACTGTGCCGCGTATCATTAGGGTTGTTCACAGTAGCCATTTTTCGGCTCCTTTTTGCGCTCCTTTTTGTCTCATTTTCGCCAGTTCCCCGCCATTTGAGTGAAAATGAAACAAAAAGGAACTCGAAAATGAGCTTAAAAATGGCTACTGTGAACGGGTAGCCTCGTGCATCTGGCAAAAATGGACCGAAAAGGCCCCTTTTCATTTTTATGGTGGTGTCGGCACATCCCGGCACCCGCTCGAAAGTTCAATGTCCGATCGGCACGTAGAAGCGCGGGTCGGGGACGTAGCAGCCGCTTTGCGCTTGCCCGCCTGCCCGTCCTTGGCGGCTTTGGACGACTTCTTGGCAGCTGTCGTAGCAGCCTTGGCTGTGCCGCCTGGGTGTCGTGACACCTGCGGCTTACGGGGTGACATACAGGTACGAGAAATGAGTGTGGAGTAATTACTAGAGTAACGAATGTGGTGGGAGGGAGTGAAAATTGAGTTTGGATCGGAGTTTGAAATTTGGCAAAAGGAGCGAAAGAGGAGAGCGAGAAGGAACAGGAAAAATGGCTCTTTTGCATAATGGGCTACATTAGGGTTGTTCACAGTAGCCATTTTCGGCTCCTTTTCGCGTCATTTTCCTATCATTTTCCTATCATTTTCTCGTCATTTTCAAAGAGGAGGTCAAAGAGGAACACAAAGAGGAAGCCAAAAAATGGCCCTTTTTTCATAATGGACGTATGTAGCCCATTATGCAAAAGAGCCATTTTTCCCGTTCCTTCTCGCTCTCCTCTTTCGCTCCTTTTGCCAAATTTCAAACTCCGATCCAAACTCAATTTCACTCCTCGGACATTGAACTTTCGAGCGGGTGCCGGGATGTGCCGACACCGCCGTAAAAATGAAAAGGGCCTTTTCGGTCCATTTTGCCAGATGCACGAGGCTACCCGTTCACAGTAGCCATTTTTGAGCTCATTTTGAGTTCCTTTTGTTTCATTTTCACTCAAATGGCGGGAACTGGCGAAATGAGACAAAAGGAGCGCAAAAAGGAGCCGAAAAATGGCTACTGTGAACAACCCTATTCGTCCATTATGAAAAAAGGGCCATTTTTTGGCTTCCTCTTTGTGTTCCTCTTTGACCTCCTCTTTGAAAAATGACGAGAAAATGATAGGAAAATGATAGGAAAATGACGCGAAAAGGAGCCGAAAATGGCTACTGTGAACAACCCTATTCGATGTGCCGTCCTTCCCAATTCGATGTGCGGGCCTCATCTTGTATATCCTCATATTCATGCTTTCCTGAGCAGTTTTTTTTTACTTACGTTGCTTATAGTAGTGTCCTATATACAATTTAATCATTAGAAGAGTCGAAACGAATGCCAGGCAGGCTGCAATACTTAATTTATGGGCGGCCGCGTCACTTTTCCCCGAGGCATAAGTCATCAATTAGAATGTTTATAACTGGGACTTGCCTGACCCAATCGTTCCTAAAACGTTGCAATGGCCTTCCGTAGGCCAAATTAGAGGCCAGGGAGCACTGTGGAAGCGGCGGGGAAGTGCCGCGTCAAGTGCTGCGTAAATGCGCGTCACGCCGCGTCACAGCGCGTCACTGCCGCGTTAATGCGCGGCAGTCGCACCGGGCCCGAAAAATAAGGTTAGGGTTATCTCCCTTTGTTCTCTGCTTCGACGAGGCGCATTCAAGGGCCAATGGATCCACCGACGTCCGCACCCTTCACCGCTTTCGTCGGGCTTGCGTGCTACAATTGCCATAAACTGGAAGAACTGCCGTCGATTGGTGACGGAGCCGAGCCTCTTCTCAGATGCGGTGGTTGTCACAGGTTGTGGTACTGCAGTGGCGGTAGGCGATTCCTCTCGCTCAATCCAACACCTTTAACCCTTTTTGTGGGTTCCAGCATGTCAAAAGGCAAGCGAGAGGGCCCACTGTTTCCTTTCTTTGGTTGAATGCCGTGGTAGGCCCACTGGGGCCAACACAAGGCCCTCTGCAAAGCCTTTCAATTCCTCGAGAAGGACACTGAAGCGACCGGGGATTTGATCACATCCTTCCTCAGTCTGCTGAGAACGATACAGGCACACTGGACCGCATCTCAGTATCTCACAAGACACGAATGATGAACCTATGTGAGAAGGTTTTGGGAAGGTGAGTGAAAAAATAATGTTCTAGATATTTCCCGATCAACGCCCTGTCCTTAGATCCCTTAAAAACCGTGAGTTCGACATCCTATCTTATGAACCAAGATGCTTGGCCTGGTACGTCCATGTGTTTCAGTATCTCACCGATGGTATCATACGCCCCCCGCTGTAGCGCTCGAACCGATATCATACTCCGCAGCGAAGCCCGCCTTTCAGAGCCTAAGGCGACCATCTCTGCGCTGATGCCTTGCCCCCGTTGCAAAATGGCTTTCTACTGCTGCGAAGACCATCGAAACGCTGCCCGCCCTCTGCACGAGTCCACCTGCAATGATCTACCTTGCGGGGTGTCGCAATGTGAGATGAACCGCCAGATTCGCGTCGATGCGGAGTTCCGCACTGTCATGACGCCGCCACAGGCGCGGCGCTTCATGTGGCGCTTCATTCCCCGCCAGTCAACGTGGATTCCTTGAAGGGCTTGGGCTGGGAAGCAGTCATCGGCAGCGACGTCAAGAGGTCGTCTGTGGGAACTGCCTTCGCCGCCCACACTCCCGCATGCATTAGGCTTGTTTCATCTCTCGCAAGCACGGTTGTGACCGTACTGTGTGCCCTTGAACAGCTCAATACTAACACCGCGTGGACGACCAAGTCTTCTCTCACCATCCATGTATGTACGCCATATTCCACGTCGTGTTCTCATACCTCATTGATTCAACAGATGTTGGGGTCGCCGCCAGATTTCGATCCTAGCATTGCATACATGTATGAAGCCATTCTGCACCGCGTTCCGGGCGTACAGATACTCAACGTAGGTCATCCCTTCCCGAGCTATCTAACCATGTCTGATTTCTGTAGATATTGTTCTGCGGTCCCGCTGTAGCTGGGATTGTTTCACCCCCTCCAGGAGCTCGCTCAGTGCTAAGGGAGTTGGACGCATGCGTGCAAGTCTCCTTCTCCTCTAATATATAAACTATCGGACGAACAAACTTTTCAGAAATTGCTATCCTAAAGGAGGGACGATCTTCCATCATTATGTTACAAGTAGGTCAACGTCCTCTCTGTGTATGTTGTATCTTCAACCTCCACCTACCTCCATCAGAAATTACGAGGACTATGTCCGCAGCGAAGGCGCCGCGTTCGAGCCACCCGACTTGTGCATCGCAACAAACAGTTTCATTGCCACGAACGACCCGGCCCGCTGGCGTAGCACCATCAAGATGCTCGTTGCACGTGGCATTCCAAGCGTGTTCACTGTAAGTGAACACGTTTCTTTTCTGCGTAGGGAGGGGGTTCTCACCTGTTTCCAAGGCGTACGAACGTCGGATTGCCGAGCGTGATTTGGTGCTGCTGCGCGAGAGCGGCGCCAATCTCGTCCCAAGTCTGAGCCTGGCGAAGAATCCGTGGGGGAGTCTGCTGCTGGATCCGAATTTCGACAAGGTGCACGGATTCCATGCGCCCAACACCTGGTTCACGGGTGCTTTCCGCTAGTGCCGTCCGATCCTGGAGAAGAAAATGATCATGCTAGGTGGTATCACGAAATAAATTGTACATATAATCCACGTTGCTAGTGTTTCTTGTGTCGCTCGAAGGTGCTCATTTGAATAGTGTATCCTCGTTTGAAACACGTGGAGTATATCCTGCAAGGGATTACTGCAGCCGTTGAAACATGCTTCTGATTGATGTCTTGTGCTTGAATCCTCGATGCGTCAATCGAGACAATGTACTTGAAACAAAGGGAGGGCAGACGCCGCCGCTCCTATAAAGTGAGGCGATGGTCCTCGAACAAGAAAACGGACATAGGTTGACGCAGCATTGCCGATTGCCCCTGGGTTTGGATCGGCTATAATTAGATGTTTGACGGGTGTCAAATTGCGCAAAGGTTTATTGATACCTGATGGGGTTGGAAGCGTCTTGCGGAACTCACGTCGAAAGGAACGCAACTATTGTTTGACTCGATTCCCCTCAGAACCAAAAGGTGATCCTCGCTGCTCTGTACGATATAACGTGATCCGAGGCAGAAATCAAAGTCTTGGTCGACTCCGGCCTCTTTCCCATGATAATATTAATCTGAATAATTATTGCCTGAATTGTACAAGTCATCTTCTGAGTCTGAATATCCCATCTCCTCGTCACTTTCAACAGCCTCTAATGCTAGTGCCCATGAGCTCCGAATGATCGTTCTTTTTGTGCATCCAACAACCAGATTATCCTCTGGTGCTTGTGCTGTTGGGGTGTGTTGCAGATGATTTTTTTTTGCTCGCTTTCAAGGCTTGCTTTGTGTCCCTCTTGGCATGAAGTGTCGATGCTAGTTTGTCGTGTTTTGCTCTGCAGTCATCAAACAGTGGGATGGGGCAAGAAGATCTTGGGGAAGTGTGGCATGGAGGAGATGTGCATTGTGGAATGCGTGGGAGTTGATACGAGCTGGATCACTGAGGTGGTGGTGGAATTTGTCATCTGTACGAGTTAATGACCACAAAATGTGCGGTAAGAAGACTTCAGAGCGCCGACCCAGGGAAGCGTCGGAATGTCAGTCGCAGGTTGACGCTGGGGCAATGATCATTTTAAAGGTGCGTACTTCATGACAAAGTGGGAGAATAAATTAAACGCAGGAAGCAGTGGTATGACAGAAGCAGGAACCGTGATGAGTCTCACAACGACGGCGCTGCTGAGACATAGTCCGTGCATCCTAGATGCCACCGTTCTGTCGCCGCGGATTCTTCTCGTGCGCTCGGACCAAGTGATACAGACAAGGGCGATTTTGGTAGGCGATACCATGCATTGTTTTGACGAGGAACATGCTCGGTGGATAGCAAAGAGTGGTACGGCGGGAGTTTCGAACTCAAAAATGAAGCTCTAAGGAGACCTGGAGGAGGAATCAATGAGCGCGCATATGGACGAATGGTAGCACAAAATCAGTACCGCATCCACGGCCGCATTCACTTTCGGGACGTACTTTTCGAGGATAAATGTCGCCAGGTCCTTGAAACCGGAAGACGCACAATCACCTCTACATGCTGCTGCTTTTGCCTGAGTTGGAGCGAGGAACGCCAAATCAAAAACACTGGCTCCAGGCCTCTCTTTCAGGACAGCGCTCGCCCGGTCAACATAGTCGAAAATCCAGGCTCTTGGAGTACGCCGACCGGTCAATCCCGGAACACCGCACTGAAGGGAATAGGCTGGGCACGTAGTGCATTTGATCCACACCCATCCGGCGTCCGACCAGGGCAACAGGGCCCCAGCCGAACTGGCAGCGACACCGCATTTGTCGTGATATATGAAGAGTGACTGGTAAAGGTGGGCGGATATGTGCATGAGGTGTCGAGTCGCGTCAGAGTGGATGAGCGAGTGAAGAGGGAGTTTCAAGCACTGTTTGGCGGCGCCTTCGCCAATTCTGCCCATTGATAGCGGCAGGAGATGGCAAAGACACCGATGGATTTCGCCTCGAGATATCCCTGAAGGTGTTTTCGTAGAGTGGGGGCAACGAACTGTATGTCGTACTTCGAGATGGCGAGTTCGATGATCTGGCTCAATTGCTCCAGTCCGTCGAAGATGACCACCTCCGCACCAGGGTACCACACCCTCAGAAGCAGGTCGAGGAGGTGGCATGGTTCCGCCACCGGTATTACAGGAACATCTGGTCCCGATTCTGGCTGCGGAATGAAGAACATGTCCTTGAAAAAAGGGGAGGCCAGCGACAGAACAACACGATAGACAAGGAAATCGAAGCCATCGGACGAACGTAGGATTGTGTCGGCGCCGGCGCCATCGAAAGGGGATTGAGGTATAACAGGAGGAGGCGCTCGCAAGCGCAGATCTGAACTCTCCGTGTTCGACATGCGCTAGTCGATGGTGAGGCAAGAACGTCACGCAGTCACCCATTCGCCTCATGTTTGTGACTCAGTCACCCACTGCGTCAACACTGCGTGAATGATCTTTCGAACCCATTCCTATTCTCGGTCGACTAGATTACAGAGGCAGCACAGACGAAGCATATGTGTATTATATGTGTCGTGATTCGCCACTAAAGAGGATGGGAAATAGCAAGTTGACTTGGAGGGATCCCGTTTGGACCCCTTTCGAACTTCGAACAACGTTCGAATACAAGTCAATGTGAAAATATCGGCTTGGCTTTGCTCAAGAGCCACTCGCCATGGAACATATCGCGAGCGAGAGGTATTGCCATCCGGTACGTAGTCTCATTCGCCAAGGTTATGTCCATTTAATGGAACGTGTTGGCTGAGACCTTGTCCAAGCCGAATGGCAGTCCGATTTTACATTCCGCGAGAGACCAAATGAAGTGATCTGCTGCAGTTTGACGAATTCCTGGCGAAAACTTGTACGAAGTGGGCGAGGGATCAAGATTTAGAGGGAATAAGTTACAGCCATCCCGTTGCTACCATGGGCGACGAGCGGCGCTGAGCCTCTTGGGAAATGATGTCGCAGTTTGTCAGCAACGAGATGAGCAGGAAAGAGCAACTGACATAGGGCGTTGTGCGAATGAAGAAAAATGACGCAAGGGAAGCTTGTCGCAAGACATGGCCCAAGATCCACGAGCCCGCGATGTAAACTGGTTCGGAGATCGCAGGCATTAAAGCTTCGTCCGCTCCACACGAGGAAATGAGGAATTACACAACCAGTATCCGACCACAGATGTCGGAGAGCGAAAAGATGCACGGTCAATATGTTCGAAGGATCATTCGAATTACATGACGAACCGATCCTGGGTGAAAGTGACAGGCCCAAGCGAAAATCATAAGAGGAGACGGCGAAACAGATATGAGTAGGATGATTGAAGAATTGCCATATTCCAAGGATGGAGCCGGAAAACGCGACGAACTGGCGCAATGAAATGTCTGGATCGACGTCGCTTGCGGAGGAAGAGAGACCGGCACGATCTGAGACTGGATGGCATACCACGCAAAAATTATTGGCACCTGAACATGGAGGAAATGAAAGTATATCCTCATCACCAAAGGTCGGGGTAATAGTACACCAGCAGGCGCGCAATCGGATGAAAAATTCGGTCTCGCACGGAGTGTTTAGAAATCCATTCCGTTTCACAAAATAATGGCTACTTTATCTTTATTTTAAACGGTGGTGTGTGAGCGCGAGACAGCCATCGCGTCAGAGGAGCGAGTGTTTCGTGAGCCCTCGCAAATGTAGCCAGGTGCGGACGTGTATTCATATAGTTCGAGAGGTTAGTTTCGCCTCGCAGGCAGATATGCCAGAGATTCGCTCGGAAACAAAGAATCCGCACGAGTTTGAGCGAGGGAGATCATAAAGTGAATAGAGGCTCTAAATGTCCTTTCGAGAATGCAGCACAGTTCCATTGAGATGCATCGGGCGATATGGAGCTGCAGCAGCTATATATCCAGATTGGATGAGCCATTCGACGGCGCAGGCCAGGAGCGGCATAGGTTCAGGACTGCCAACGCGATACATGGTCAGCGCGGGGAGTGAGCATTCGACCGCGTTCTGGCGAAAATTCTCAGAATTGAAGCGGACTGTAGTATGTAACGCAGAAATATCACCCAAGGGAATCATAAGGCCGTTTCATGAGTGAGGATCCACCGTAGGGAGTCACAAAATTGCGAATTCAGCGTTACCCATCAAGAGACAATGCATGGACAGGATGTGGCAAGCTCAGGAGCAATGTTCCGTGCCCCGAGCCTTCTGCGCTGCACATGATCATAGAACGCTGAGGTTGGATGGACTTGGGATAGATTGGTACGCCAAGAAGGGGAAACTAGCAGAGAGAACGAGACTCGAGAAGTTAGAAGGGTTTAGATGCAGTGTTGCAGACACAATGTTCTGAGCCCAGAGCGCCCCTGCCGAGACGAAGCAGAGCAAGAAGGAGAAAAGATGGACGCAAGACGGACGCCACAACGTCGGGATCTAAATATTTAGATCCCGACGTCACGACATTTTTGACCAACGTTACGTTACGCTGGCGGGCGTTGATTCCATGGTCAACGACGTGGCTGCTCCTCGCAGCCTATGTTCTCAAGCCTTCTTATTGCGCTTGACCGCACGGCTAGCGCATCCCCCGACGCGCACGTGGGACTACGGAAGATAAGCTTAAGTTGCAAATACGGAGGGTATGGCTCGGCTCACGAGTCCATTTTCAAGTCACTTCTGCTAACCAGCTGCCAGTGACTCTACGATGGTTCACCTTGCTCGACCGTTCCCGGCCGATACGCTCTACAAACCCACCTCCTTCGACTGCGGTCGTTCACCCTCGGTTCATGGAGGTCTATAAACCCAGCTGCTGCTCCTGTGGTCGCCGATCCCGCTGCCAGGTTCGTACTTCTCCTGCACATGAAGCTCTTGCTGACTTGACTATATATCTCAAGTCAAATATCTGCATGCGGATCCATGGGTGATACAATCATCCAGGCATGTAGCCCCGCACTGCGTCACGCGAAATCCTCTTTTCTGCTTTTGCACAATACTTCCCCCGTTGGGGCCCGGCTATGCGTCCCCATACGGCTCTTCTCTCTCCCTACACCCGAAGCTTCTCACTCACCCATCGCCTTCGTGATCGCGCCCCGTATCCGTATAATCGTCGGGCCCGTTGTAGGACATCCCGATCTTGCGGCCAGCGCCCGGGAATGAGGCTGATTTGGACCGCGGCCCCACCCAGCACGAGCAAGTTGTGTGCGGCGTTTACGCGAGCACCAAGGTGCACATCTCCGCATTGTACCACATGGGCGATGTCTGACAGGCCCCGGGTCATCTATACTCACGCCCTGTCCTGCGCTGCGCATCATTTTTCCATTGAGCGGCACACTCATCGCTCGAGATCGTACTTAGCCTCCAAGATCATCCCCGTGGCCAGTCCGCTAAATCGACCTTTGAATCTCACCATCGATCCTCCGCGGAGCACCTCCCACACCCTCCCCGCAATCGCCCCTTCTGCAGATCCACCACGATCGGCCCATACCCGGCACCGAACGCTCCCATCGTCTGGCGCCATTCCGCAGGGACAGCGACGTCCTGCTGCCGTTTGTTTGCAACTGCCGCGCGGGCTCGTGAGGCGCGAAATATGGGGTGCGGCGCGGGGGTGGAGATGGCTGGGATGCAAGCGAGGGAGCCGGCTAGGATGAACGCGCGGGGTGGAGAAAAGATAGACGTCGGGACGCTCAGAGACGCTTCAATGCGTTAGACATCTGCTGTGGGAACCGCGAGCACGGTGGGAGGCTTGGGTGAGCAGGATACTCGGACTGAAGGGGCGCGGAATCTGATGTACGTGACGCCCTCTTTGCTGCACCGCATCCTGCTCATGCCACCCCCAGACTACAATCCACCCCGCGCTCCCTTCCTCCGAACGCCTTCGTCCCGTCCTCCCCGAGGTCATCGCCCTAGGCGGTCGATTCGTTCGCTGCTGTCCTTGATACAAGCACCCACGCCCACTAGCTGCGCACCCACTTTACACGACACGATGGGCCCCCACGCGGCGCCTCTTCCTCCCCGCTCCCGCCTTTATCCGTTGCGGCCGTCCTCCGCTCCCCGAGCGCGGAACTGCATTCGGCTGGCTTCTCGTCCACCGGCGCCGCGCGCGGGTTTCGACCAGCTGCTCTTAGAGGATACGCTGTGCTGGGTGAGGGCGGCTCGCGCGTCAGGCCACATGGGCGGTGTGGTGCCATCTCGCTGGGGAAAAGGAAGAGTATAGCCGCTCGGGATAGCGTCCCGGAGAATGCCACTCGCCCCAAACTCGCCCGCACCTATTGGACTCGGGTGGCGCGCGCCGGCAGACACTGGTGGGGGTTGCGCTTCAGGAGATGGCGTCGGGTACGGATAGCGATCCACTGAACCCCTTCGGCGTGGTTCTACCCTCCATGTGAGGCTCGGAACTCGGCCTGCAACGTTTACTACTCATCTGACGCCGCGTCATCTTCCCTCCACTGGCAATGCTCCTGGCGACCTCCTTCTGGCTGAAACGGAAGACGGGGCGGACGGCCACTCCTCCGCGCTCCAAAATCTCGCGCCAGCAAAGACAGTTAAAGCACCTCCATCTCTTCAACCCCTTTCGGTTCACACCGCAGACAACGGTCCGCTCCCGGTGAATGAGGCGCTCCAAGTCTCTTATCTATGGCCGAAGTTGCCGTGAATGCGAGTGCCACGTCTCTACGGTTGCTTGCGTACCTCGGTTCTTGTCAGTCCGGTGGCACACTGGCAGCGGAATCAAATTGACAGATACGTTCGCCCACATCGTAGCCGGCTGCTGTCCCCCGCTTCCGCCAGTGCGCGCGCGCACCGACAATGCCAGTGCGGGGGATGGGATCGCCGACCGCCTCGTCGTGGGCGGAGAGCACTTGGTGGGCTTGGATCTGGACCAGCCTGCGCTACGTCCGCGACGGGCTAATTGCAGTATCCGTATCGGATCCCGCGAATCGCCAGTCATGATCGGCCGGGCGCATCCCACGAGGACGATCCCGCGCGCGCGCACTCACGATCATGAGTCGGTGGCCGTCGATGGAGCGCAGACCCCCCGCACCAGCTCGCGGACGTGCCGTGGACGATGCTGTTGAGCGCGCGGCCGTCCCCCGTCGCGTCAGAGGCAGCTGTGCGTCGGGGTTCCGCCGCAGGACCCACGCGCGACCCAGTCCGCGCGGCGCGCAAATCGGGACAGTGAGTAGATGATTCGCCGAGTGGCGCTCGTGCACCGACCGCGTGCTCGCACAGTCGTCATGCGTGGCGTCAGAGGAGCGCAAGTAGCCCACCCATTGGACGCCCAGCGCTCGGTGCTCAGTATTCACCGCTCAGCGACCGTGCTGCACAGTATTCATAACCTTAGTCTGGTGACCGCGCCCAAGTTAATCGCCAATGCCTCAATAGACTCGATCTCGAAGACAGTCGTTCGATCACTGGGCCGCTGTGCTATACTGTGATCAATACAAAAGAATCACTACTTGTTTGAGTCTAGTGCCTCAATTGGTCGAGCAACCGCAAGGTCTTGTCCCGCGTCGTTCGGGGGCGGGAGTAAGTACATGTCTCCTGACATGCGTTGCTCCTGATCTCCTATGAGTTCGACTAGCTTGTTTGTTCTTCTCCTCAACTTTCCAGCATTTAGCAAATTCAGATCACTCGCCCGATCGGATCGGACGTCGACATGGAGAAGCCTCCGATTTGGATCTCGCGCGCGCCCGATAAGGCAACAGTGTCGCGTGTAAACGCGGTGCTTCCCTCCTGCCATATGGCGTCGGACTCCTAGGCCTGAGGAGATTTGCGGTAGGACAGGTGCGTGCAATAAAATACTGTGCCTCCGCGCATGTCCGGAATCAGAGTTAGATTTCTGAATAGTCGGAATCGAAGTCGGGACCGTGGTCCGTGCTGGGCCCAAATATGCGCGGGGTTATCCACGCCAACACTTGCACCTGCCCAGTCCCTCTGATGTAACTAGCACCGCGAAACTCAATTTCGATAATGAGTATTTCCGCTGAACCGCTTCTACATGATATTTTCGTGGACCGCCGACGTGGATTTAACACGATCGGCTCGAATTGAGCAGCTGGACCATCTGCATCAGCGCAGTTGAATTAGAAGTGTCACCCAGCCGACAAATTTGGGACCTGTCGCATCTTATTCTGAAACAGGGTTATATGCATCGAGGCGTCGCGCTCCAAGACTATTACCCACGTTGCGCACACAGGCTCTGCTCTGTGTGGAATGCTGAGCTCCGCCCGAAAGACAACACCGAATGCCCGGCAGCGAGAATGTAATTTCCGCACACTGGCAGTATGGTATCAGAACCATACATCAGCGGCAGCCGCCCGAAGAATAAGAAACGCCGCCGAGTCAAGCTGCGTCGGTACAACTTGAAGGCCAGCGAGTAGAGCACGCAGCGCGTGGACTCGGATATGCGATGCGCCTGGAAGGCACTCGCGATCGATGGTCGACCTCGGATTGTGGACAGGGTTTGAAATGGCTGAAGACTGAGACTCACCGTCGTCGTCGCTGAGGAGCAAATGTCAAAAATCAGCTCTCCTTCAAAGTTCAAGACGCACTTACATTTGGTATGGGAGCACATGGCGTCCACGACGCATGGTTAAAACCATGGCCTCAGATCGGATCTACCGGAGGTGCCGATGAAGTCCGACAATGTGCCTGGACAAAACGCACGGCTCAGGCGGGGTCGTTCGACACAGATGGGCTGCCGCGAGGAACGGCAGGAGACTTGCGTGCTCGTCGATGTACGCCTGCAGCGTAACTGTGGTGGGTGACAATCAGGTGTGCGGGATGCATGGAGGGAGGGAGGGGAGGGACGGTACTGGGCCCGAAGATCAGCACCACGCACGCTCTTGGGGATTGTCGCGCGCGTCGGCACGAGGACCACCGGGGATCAAAACATCAGTATTCGCTGCCCAAATGTACTTTTCCTTGTCAGGGTGATATGAATGAGAGGTTGTACAGCGCGCTTGATTATGTTGCGAAACCAACCGGTGTCTTCGCGAATATTCTGATGGCACCGCATGTCTGCCTTGGTGCCCATGTCGGGGATCTGGCTCTTTTCAATTAAGCAGCGTGGGCACGGACAACCAGAACCCTGGCGATAGTCTCAGCACAGTAGACAAATAGATCACAAGACATACTTCTCCGGATAATCCGCACCATACGTACACAAGCGTGGAAAAATGCGCCGCTCGATCCCATTGTAACACTTGATGATTATGCTGTTCACATCCGCGTGGGTGAATTCGGGGCACAAGAGCAAATCCCAAATTGCATGCATGAGTTCGCGCTTCAGGTGTGCCAAGACGTCAGTGGAGGAGCCGTCCCAAATTTATCTCGATAGAAGTCCTTGATTGAGGCGGGCAGCTAAGTAGGCGTGAGAAACAATCATAACGAAATGATTCTAACACTTACAGATGGAAAATAAGCCTGATGGTGTCCGGCATTCGAGGTAGGTTTGGCGCGGCTATATTTCGACTGATTCCCGAAGAACGTGTACTATATATGACGGGGAACCTGGCCACATTAAGGGTTTTAGCTGATTAACAAGGATATAGAGGGCCTTACCATGGGCTCGAGGGCTCCAAACCGAAGGCATACATCCTGTGAATCGGTAAAACCCGTCGGGGAAATTATGGTGACGTTTTGACTGCTAGCCGAATTTATTTCCGGCGGAAGTCCAAAAAAGGCAATTGACGGGGTACCTGGCCACCCACGCAAATCCACTATTATCCGCTTGGTCAGTGGCCTCACAGTGTCCAATGATGTTCCAACGACCTAAATGATGTATTGTAGACATTAAAACATTACATTGGACCTAGGGAAGTGGGAGAACTGGGTCCCTTTTCAGAGATGCACAAGAGGCAGAAGCGGTGCAACTAAACAAACATAGGCCGCGGGACAGCAAGAGGACAGGGTTCACCAAAATAAGCTGCAGGATGCTTCATTACACATAGATGAACGCACCTGGACCCTTTGTTCCAGCCCTGAGTCGTTCTGCCGAGAACCCGACATTTAGATATCCTTACCACAGAAAATGGGTGAACTGGGGTATTTGGCGGCATTGAGAGGGGCATCGAGTAAGAAAAATACTGGACTAACTTTCAAACTGAAGCTTCATGGATGATTATGGACCATGCCCAGTGGTAGACCCGTAGTGTCCCAGGGTTGTTTGATATCTGGGTGGCTGGTGGTGGTCCTCAAGGTTGCATTGCAGTCACTTGTGAAGGGTCTATCACAGGAGGGGTTAAGATCCAGGAACCCTGTTATGCCTGAGAGAAAGCCTCAGATGAGGGGAGAAGAACGAGGCACCAAAGTCGTGGATTGACAAAGAATTCGTGGAGAAACGGGCGAGATGGCTATCCGGAGTTAAGAAACTGATGTTCTCTCCCTTCGGCCCGCGATCAAACGAGGCACAGCTTTCGATCAACTCATCACTCTGGCCCAAATTTTGGCATGGATGGGCGGCATAGGTCGTACTCCCTCCCCAAAGTCCAAAATCTTAACATTTGGTACAATTTATCCTTGTATTTACCAAGTGGCCAGCTTCCCGTGTGGCCAGCTTCCCCGTCAGATATAGTACAGTGGCCACAGTGAGGCATCCCCGAATTTGGCAAGATGAGTAGAATCCAACCAAAACATGTACGCCGCGATGATAGTCTCGAGGTTTGGTTCAATACCTCGAGGCAGAGCGTTGTGGTGCTTGAGCATGGACGGGGTTGTGTAGCTCTCTCCGTAGATGACCTGGTGTCCGTCTGGAAGCGCTGGGATCCGTTATCATCTAAAACTTTGTCAACAGGATCCAGCGAGATGTCTGGGTCATCAGGGTCGTGCTGTGGATCCCAGCGGTACTCGAACGGCGTCGTGTGGTACTCCATGAAGGCGGGGCTTTGGAAGGCTTCAACCATGACGTCCAGAAGCGGTCGATATATAAGGCTATGGACTTCAAACTCTTCGGCGTCCTTCTCCGGAACACAAACTTTATGTGCCGGCAGCTTGATTTTACCGATGCGGTCTTCCAGCCATCAGAGCGGCCGGAGAATCGTCGGTAGCGCAGGCCGCTGTATCGTCCAAACTCTTGTTCTCCCAGGCTGTACTAAAATTTGCCGATGTGCAGGGTCATAGTCGTCTTGGAGTAATACATCATCGACCAAAGAATCAAGTACTGCGATGGAAAGGTTTGATCCCATGTGGAACCAAGTCATGAGTCGGGCGACCATGGAATTCAAGAAGGGGAACCAAGGAGGAGTCGAAGCTGCGGCGGATGGGACTTTTTCAGCAACAAGAAGCTCAGAAGACTTGCACAGGTCATCAAGACAAATAGACTCGTCTGGATCGTGAGTAGGTCGACGGGGATAGACCTTATAGAGGCCGTGAATATATATATATATATATTTTTTGGAGCGTTTGGGATAATGAAATTCCAGTCTGCAGAAGCATTCCAATGGTCATCCGCTGGGTCTACCAGATAAATCTAGTTAATGCCGGGGAAGTTGTCCAGGGAGGAAATGCCATTACGCACAAGTACCATAGTGTGGGACTCCAGCCGTAATAAATTTATCCTATCCCATTTCTTGGATCATTCAATGTCAATGGCTGTATACCCACTAAAACCCCACTGTGTAAGTCCAATCGTCCGGCAGAGCAGCTTCGTTCATTAGTAGACCACTCCATGTTCTTAGGACAAGATCTTTATTCAGCGCAAGATTACCAAATTTCATTTATTGGTGAGGATTCGATCTCGTCCTAGTGCGGAATTCACAGATTTCAGCCATCGGTTGTGAATCTCAACATCTGTAATGTTACGGTGTGGGTTCTTTAGGACCTTATCATTCCGGATGTTCCAGATTGTGTGCCAGGCTGTGGATACCAGAATGGCAAATAATCGTCCCATAGCAGGGATCAATTTCCCATTTGAGTGTTTAAATTTAACTAGGTTGCAACCCAAGATAAGTCCCCAGCTGAGGGGGGGCCAGTTTGAATATTTCATGGCCCAGAGGTCCTCGGTCAGTTGCCAAATTAATTTTGCCCCTGAGGCATCACATTCCATCGCAATGTGTTCAAGGCTCTCCGGACACCACATGTCGGGCAGACTGCAATAGCTTCAAGATTGTCAATGTGTGTCCAGAAGTCACCGACTCTGAAAATGTTGTGAATCGACTTCCAAAATAATTCACGGTGAAGTCGTCTCAGATTTGTGGAACGTATAGATTTCCAAATCATTTCGTCGGTAGGAGTGTAATCAGAGACTTCATGCACGGAGCACCGGATACGATCTAAGTTGATAAATGTTGCCTTCCTGAACGGCTCTGAGTGTCTGCCCTTAATGACTTTTGTAAAGATTCGCTGTGAGCCTTGTGAGATTAGAATACCCGGCAGCTGAACATCAAATCGATTTGGGTATCAACCTCCAGTGGAGGGTATGAATGAATGCCTGCGGTTACAGGGAAAGTAAACATTGTCTGCTTGAACTGTGTCCGTGCAACACGCTCATTCAGCGCTGCAAATACTGCTTTGAAGAGCAGGAAACTTGGGTCTAACATGTCATTTTCAGATTTTGTTCTCTCTTTAATCAAAGTTTTGAGCAGAAAGTCGGATGAAGAGCATAGTAGTAAGGGGGCATTGCATGGGATTTTCTGCAGCACTGTGAGGGTAGCCCCCAATATCCCTGATCTGAAGCTGATTTTTATGGTTGGATCGTCAAATGTGAGGTTCACAGTTGCATCCTCATTGAGCTCATCAGAAACAATTTTGAATCTTGCCATAATTTGAGGATCATACTGACCAGCACGCAGGACCTTGATATGTATAAAGGCTGTTATTTGATCAGGGACTGGCTCCAATCGGAGTTGTTGTCGTGCCGGAATCTCCTTCATTGAATCATCCCCAGCGAAGATCCGCCAGCCCTTCTTGGTGCTGGCTAATCTGAAGTTTGGATCATAGGTCATTGGTTTATCAATTTCTATCTCTCCTTGGTTAGCTTCCAATTCGTCTGCTGTCAGTTTAAGCTCGTCGCAAAGGTCAGCCGTTGGAGCTAGTGTATTCCACTTTGGCATTATACAGTCTATCAATGTCTGGGCGGTCTCGATGCATTTCCCAGGGTGTACACAATCAAGTTCATTTCGATCTCTGTTGCAAGATGGGCATCCACAGTTTTTACGGGCAATGCCACTACTAGGGTTGATTGTGTGTGGCCGTCTTGCCACCGTAGTTTTCCTCGTAGCTATTATGAGGGCGTCTTTGACCGTCCGAACCTCATGTTGGTTTCTGAGGCAAATTGCTGCATTCGAAGGCAGGTATTTTTATAAGGTGGTTGGCGGATAGCAGGGTGCTTCCATATCGGCATCTCCAGTTGGACATCACGGTCAATTGAGAGTACTGTAAATTTGAGGTTGAACTCCTGGGCTACAGATATCATACCCTTCAGGTCGTCAGGTATCCTGTCTGACCTGGGGATGGGGAAATGAATGTCGTTTAAGAAGATATTGAGGATTTGACCTGGCCTGATATTTAGGTAGCTAGTCTCCAGGTATTTTCTGAGAATGATGTCAACAAAATAGCACCACAATGGTCGGTCGTCTCGTTGGATGAGATAGCATTGAAGATTCCAAAGATGAATCGCTTTGTTCCAAGAGGAGATATCCAGAATTCCTTTCCCTCCTTGATCAACTGGGAGGATCATTGTCTCCAGTGATACTCTGGCTGTTTTTCCGTCCACAAGAAGGACCGTATCAATTTTTCAAGTGTGTCCTCAATGTCCTTTGGCATCCCTTGAACTCGGGTCAGGTATTGTGTTCGACCTCCAATTACCATACTAATGATGTGACGCTTCCCTTCCAGAGTCGGGTGTGTTGCTTGCCAGCGCATGAGATCGGTATTAATTTTTTCTAGGACAGAAGGCCATGGTGTGGTATAAGGGATGTTATTGCCGATCCATGCACCTAGCATGCGGCAGCTCTTGCCATCAGGCACAATTTTAATAGTTGGGTCGATGTCACCAATGGGGGAGTGACTGTTGATTCGTCTTTCTCCTATGACTTTCTGCCGATAGGAGGACCTCCCAAAAGGAAGGAGCACTGTTTTATGCTCATTGAATTTTGCAGTGGATGCAGCACACCAGAGGCGTAGAATGCTCCACAGAGTCTCCATGGAGTCAGTGGATTTCAGGTAGATTGTGGTGTCATCAGTGAAAAGTGATACCACTAAAGTCTTATTTGTTCCAGGAATGACTACTCCCTCAAGATCAGATTTCCGCAGTAGGCATGCAAGCGGTTCAATAGCCAGATTGAATAATAAGCAGGATAGGGGTCCCCTTGCCTCACACCCCTGGTAACAACATATGGATCACTGAGTTCGCCATTGATCATCACTATAGTTTTGGCGTCAGTGTACAGACTTTGGATTATCTTTGAAAATTTGGGAGGGAATTGCATATGGTCTAGGACACGGAGAAGGTAATCATGATTAATTCGATCGTAAGCCTTCTCTTGGTCAAGGGCAATAAGTATACCGTCTTCTTCTGCAACTTCAGCATAGTTCAGCAGAAATTTCGCTAATTTGACGTGGTCTTCAATTTTCCGCCCTTTCATGAAGCCCGCTTGGTCCAGTTTATCAAAGAAGGGGCAACATTCATTAGTCGAATAGAATAAGCCTTTGTCATAAGCTTGTAGTCTGTGTTCAACAGCGTAATTGGCCTGTAGTTGCTAATGAGACCTGTGTCTCCTTTTTTGAACACGGGGCATAACCATCCCATGTTGAAGTTGCATCCATCGGATAATCCAAACTGTCCAATGTTGCGGTATAAGTCTGCCAGGAATCCCAAAATGTTAAAAGCCCCGCCTGGCTTGTCTTTATATTTTTTGTAGTCAATGTCCATAGCTTTGAAAAATTCGTATCGGATGCCATCTAGCCCCGGGGCTTTGCCATTGTTGGACAGTTTCAATGCATTTCGTATATCCTCTTCCGTAAGATTCTTGTTCATTTCATTGTATTCATTTTGAGATAACCGTGCATCACACTTTTCAAGCACTTCCTCAGTGCACATCATTCGACCATAGTCGTCGTTGGGAACATCAACATATTGTGTTGCCTCATGGTAATCCCGGGCCATCTTAGCCATTCGCTTTGGGCGAGTTTCGAAGCAGGGCACAGTTGAATCATTATCTGTTGTCTTAAATTCATTTATAGTGTTCCTCAGGTGATACTCTTTGGTGGAACGAGTCCAATAGTCAGTCTTCAGGCTTTCACCTTCAATGTCGTACCGAGCCTCTGACTGGGCCTTCTGACGGTCAGCTTCTTCCCTAAGATAGGTTTCAATCTTTCCCTCTAGGTGCAGAATTGCGAGATGTTTGTCCTCAGTAGGCATATCTTCATCATTGATAACAAGGTGTTTCTGTGCCGTCCAGGTGCGGAGCTGGCGGGTTCTTCCTTTGACCAAGCGGGAGCATTTTTTGCCTTCTGCATTAAGGTCAATCTTGAATTTGTGCCAAAGGCTTTGGATGTTCTGCTGGGTTTGCCGCTCAGTGCGGTTCAACTCTTCCAGCTCCTCTGCGAGCTTCTTTGAACGGATAGAAATGTAGTTCATAAATCTTGGTGTTTTAAGGAGATAAATAGGTAAGTTCCAAATTCCTGGCCCATACTCCTCGTCTGGCCGGCATGTCAATTGGACAGAAATCAAATGGTGGTCACTGGCGATTAAACTAGGTTCAATTGACCAATTTCGATATCGTTTAAAATGGTCTACCGGTACATAGATCCGGTCAAGACGTGAACCAGATACATGTGTCTCATTCGTGGTTAAATTGGTGCGTTTTTGGAAGCAAGTGTATTCGTTCGCATCAGAAATGTTGTACGCCAACCATCTTGCATGCGGAAGAGCGCCTTCAGGCATACAAAGCTCAGAGGTACTGTCTCTTCCTTGTTTGATGTACGATCTTTAATGTCTTCAACAAAATTCCAGTCACCCAGTGTTTCAGTTGGAAATGGAAGTTCTGGATTTTCTAAGTAGCAATGCCATAATTGGCCCCACATCCTCTCTCTTTCCAGAGGGTGTTTGGGGCGTAAATGTTCAGAATGTTTATTGTTTCTCCCCGATGTGATGGGATAACAAGCATGATTGCATGGCCCTCAATGAGGACATACTCTTTCACATTTTCCGTGTCAACATATTTTTTGTTGAGAAGGAAGCTAACTCCAGCTGTGGAGTTAGGTTTTATCGGGTGTCCAGAGTTAAACAGTTTGAACCATTTCCCGTAAATGTTGTTGAACTGGCTAGCGGCAATATGATCCATGTGTGATTCTTGCCAGGCGAAAACACCTATCCTCTTCTCGTCAACTACTCTCTTCATGTAATTGAGTTTGTGTCCTGTGCTGCTCATGGATTTATTTTTGTCTCTCCCATTTATATTTTGGGATGCAATTGTGACGTTCGAACGAGTGAACTTCGCTGAACGGGTAAGTTTCGGAGGTTTGTTCCTCTGTCTAATCTGTGCATTCAATTCTTCCCAATTTTCAGGGATAAGGTATTGCCTGTCTTTATTTTCTTGGCTTCTGTCTGATGTTACGTGCAGCGAGTCGATATTGGCATAATAAGTTTGCTCATTTAAAAGTTGTGCTGCAGTGTTAGAATTGTTGGCATGGGAGTCGTTATATGTTCCCTCTACATCTCCCATAATTATATCCGGAATTTTATTTGTACCATTCGTAATACGGCCGTTTGTGTTCCACAGATCGGGAGTCGCCACAGTTGATATGGGCATCAACCATGGTGAATCATGGTCTGTGGTAGTCATATTTTGAAGGTCTGTAGGGGAACGTGGATGCTGCCCCTCGCACGTCACTGTAGCAGTCAGAGCAGCAGAGCTGCTACAGAAGGGGCCGTGTGTTGGGTAGTCGGAGCTAGGCCCCGGATCACCCGACTCCTGCTGATTTCACTCTCTGAACTCGTAGCCGGCAGGCACTGACGAGAGGGATGTACCACGTCCCCGAAACCCTCCCGTGAACCAGGAGGGCCCTCGGTACCAATCTGAATATTTGTGTTGTTTATAGGCATGTTTTGGGTGCGTTTAAGACCGCCGTCGTAGGATTTCAATAATATTTCAAGCCGGAATTGTACCTCTCGAAAGGGAGTGTGGCATGTTGATGGTTCCAGCTCAACAGATATGGGAAAGCAGCCACTGAGTTCAGATGATTTGCTTGGTGGGACCTGGGTAGTGAATTACTGACATTGCTGCCAACATCGTGGAGATGTGGCTGTGTACATGAGGCCAGCGGTGGTGATTACGCAATCACACTGCCATATCTACTTCAACAAATTGCGCGTTATGGGGTTCCAGGTCAAGCAGTCACAGATTTCAGATGGTTTCCTTCATGTCTCAATGCATCAAAGTCTTGTGTAGATTTGGTTCAGAGACCATAACTGGCAGATGGAGGCCGTGAATATTCGGTTCTGTTTTGACCCATTGTCGGGGAGGATTACCTGCGTCAGGCTCTACCACAGGATTTTTCTCTGGCTGAGGTACCACGGGGAGGTCAATGGCAGTAGGAGGTGCTGGAGGATCATCTCGAAATCGTTTGGGGAAACGAATGCGGCGCCGCGGACGACCACCAGGACCAGGGGGCAGTGGACTAGGTGGAGTGGGAATAACAGGGGATGGTGCACGGGCGTGGTCCTTTCGAAATAAAATTATGACCCTAGTTGACTGAATTTTTCGAAGAAAAAACTTACTGGAAAATTTTCTGTCGCAGTTTCGGAAGGCATCTCAGGTTCTTGGGCCAGCGCGGCAGCAGCAGCAGCATGGGCTACCCCCGCAGAGTGTATAGCCCGGATTGCCGGGCATTTGGAACGATGAATAGCCAATCCTCATCCAGCACTAAAAGTACCGCCGCAGGGACCACAGATAGCCATAACAAGGAGAGTGAAATAAATTAAGAAACCAGCGGCAAGTTTTTTCATGCCCATTCAATGGGAAAGAAGTCGTTTCCAAGTGGACACCAGCAGAATAGTTCTTTGGTAACAGCGGAGACAGTATTAAACGAAGAGAAACTATTGCGGCGTGCTCAGATGCGCGGCAAATTTCGTTGACCCTTGAGACTCTCAAGTTGAGAGCCCTGGAATGGACGAGACAAGCCTCGGACAGTACCCAGAGGAGGTTTAGAGGCACGTTAGAAGCCGTGAGGCAGCTTGTCAAGCGACAGCAAGGCTTGAAGAGGGCTTGCAAGGGCCTTGCGCGACGCTGACCGGCGCTTGCCGAGGTCACGAGGGCCTTTGAAGTGTTTGACAATTTGGTGATGGCGGAGTGGATGGGGCAACATTCCGAGCGATCAAAGACCGGACACCCTCATGTTGGACACATGTAGCGATCTGTCGTAGGAGCGGAGAAAGGCCTAAGCACTTAACCAAGCGTGGCAAGCGTTGAGCCAGCGTCAATCGCTCAGTTCGGAATATGCCGAGAGGCCAAACACTGTCAAGCACATTCAAACTCCGACCGTCGACTTTTCCCACGACAATGCGACGTCAGTTCATCTCCTCGTCTGTGCTGTTGAGACACATCAAATTGTTCTCCCCACGATCCGCCCACGTGTTCCATGCGTATAATACTATTCGAGAAAACGCAGCCACCATCGATTGAACTGAGACATGGACGATCCAAGTACGAAGGTCCGGAGGCTCGGGGCATGAAAGACGGCCTCTGACGCTTTCTGCGAGCTTTCCGCCCGGATTTGACTCCTTCCTCTCTCGCTGATTGTCCCTCATTGAGGTTCCTGCTCTATACTTCTTCTTGAAACCCATTGCATGAAGACCGCAGATGTATAGTGGGATCGAATAGCCCGGCAGGCTATGCGATCCCAATATCGTTATTCGATCCCAGTATCATTCCTCATCCATTTGGTATGCATTCTGTCAATTCCTTATAACGTCCTTTGCCACGACTCCTTCCTCGAATTTTCGCCCCTTTTCTTTCCCTCTGTTCAAAACTGTATCTGCATTGGTCGAAGTAACTATGACCACTACTTCACAGTGAAATTCTCCATGCAAGATCAATACTTAGCAGAATGTCTGGCTCCACGCCCGTGCAGCCGTTGTTCGTCCCGGCTGCCGTGGTTATAGCCCAGAAGTGCTGAGGGCGGCGTCTGTTCTCCATAGCCTTCCATCACGCACGCCCTCGTAGTGCTAATTTTCGTGCGTCATTTTTCTCCACTAAGTGCGCTGCCGCAAGGAATGCGGTGTCCGTTTTGGTATTCATTCCAAATAACCTGCAATTTGTGGCCGCGTCGCAGTAAGTGTTGTCAATTGACGACTGCGTTGTGTGAGATGTGGTCTTCAGAGGTCACTGATCAAGGTGGCGGTCGCTTTGTTGCTAGACGAACAGGTGGAAGCAATCATAGCACGTCGGTAACCCTGGTATGCGGTGCCCAATTTGGTTATCTTTCCAATCTTTTAACGTCGAGTTTTTTCAGATATCACATTCCGAAGGGGAGATGGCGCAAGACCATGCTCGATATCGACGAAATTACATCGCGCAGCCTGCTTTTGCTCCCGATATATCACGCTGATCTGTGAGTTCAATTACTGTTCGGTAGGGTATCAGATTGTTTTCTGAGCAAAAGCGTGTGGCTGACCTTTGAGACACCAATCATCCAATACACTCTTGTTCCTTACACAACAGACGGAGTCTTTGAAGAACGATGATTAATGACTAAATTTCTGCTCCATCAGTAATCAGCCGACGTTGGAGAGGACACAGTCGTACTTTGGACCTAGCCGCTCACGCGACAACACAGCTGCCGCTGGAACCTGAGCCGTCATCCTCGTTGACGGGAGGCAGCGAAGTGTCCTCCTTGCAGACTAGGCATCTCCCGCTGGAGCCGGTGCCATCGCCCTCGTTGACAGGCGGGAGGACGGTCTCCTCGACTTGGGTGGCGACGGTGTATGTGAATGTGTCCATTTCTGGAGAGGATGAGTGTGGATGGAGAAGAAGCGGGTGGATTGAGGATTGAGTGCGGTAGCAGGCAAGCCTACGGACCATAGCATGAATGAGAATCCTTTTTATGCGGCGCAGACGATCGCTGCCAGCCTTGTTTCACCGATCACTTCTCATTGTCTCGTCCCGAAAAGGAAGGACTGTCGACGTGAAATGAGACAGAGATCAGCGTAGAGAAAACAACAACAAGGTGTTCTAGATAAAAAAAAAAGAGAGCAGACCTCTGGAGTTCATGTCCACTGGTGGACAGAAGATCGATTTTGATATGCGTACAGTTATAACTTATAACTGCACGCATGTCACTTTGGTCTTTTAACTTGTAAGACCAAAGTGCCGCAATCGATGCTCCGAGTACGTTCCTGGCGACGCATGGAGATATGTACCAGCACATATGTGACCTAGTGCGTTAGATATTCAACGGAAGAAAGCATACATTTCAACGCACAGGATAGAGCGGGGCAGAAGGCGGGGAATAATGTCTTGCCACGGTTGCGGAGGTTCGGCTGCAAGAAAAGCTGCTATCATGTGTTCATTGAAAGGACAATACTGTCAAAGCCGATTGGTTCCCCAGCAGCATACAATTTGAGTTGATGATTTTTTGTTCCACTTCCGGCTGAACGAATACGGAAGTTATTGACGTTGGGCTGCAACCGTCATTTGTCGCGATGTAACAAACCCACGCGCAATTCACTCTTGCGCCTGATATTGCGCCGAGCGCCGCGAGATTTAACAGAATAAAGCGTCAGATGCCAGGCAGAAGTCAGTGGGTACTGAAATGAGTAGAATGACGCTCACTATTTCATGTGAAATACAGACTGTATGTAGCTTATGATAAAGCAATCCACGCACGCTCTCCATATCCAGCGGCCCATCGGGGGCGGGATCGCTTGAACGATATTCGAACAAGAAATCACGAAAGTTTAATGAATGCACCCTCAGCTGCGATGTTCTGGAAAGAAGTGAAACGGCTCAGTGACCCAGGACCAATCCGATTTCTGTCCCGGCCCAACAATTTAAGGATGTGTTCGAAAAACGGCTCAATCCCCCTGCAATTATGGCTGAGTCGTTCGATAGTACACAGCATAAAATGAACAAATTACTTGCTGGCCTGATCCCCGAGTACATCACAAACTCCACTCCAGAAGGCTTATAATTGATAAACCCGAACATGTTGGAGCATTGTGGTTCCACCTCCTGGCGCATCACTATCTTCCACTCCTGGCTCATCGTTCAACGCGGCTGGAGCGCACCAACACGTCCGATCCTAAGCCATCTTCTCAAAATGGATGCACCTCCACAAAGCGGCTGTCCTTTACTATCTCCCTAGGGTTAGGGACACAGTACTCTGATATTACTCTTCCTCTGTAGACTTCTTGGAATGCAGGTAGGCTCGAAGCATCACTTTTTTTGATTCACGCCATTATTCCGGCAGCTACGCATGAGGGAACTTCACTTTGCATGGGTTTGACAGCTCGGTCGAGCGTCCTGTCTAACTGTCAGTCTCGTCGCTCACCTCACCGTGTGTCTTGTGACGGTTGTTCTTCTCCATCTGACATCTATCAGCATCTCAAGAGATATATGCTATGGTTCTTGCCTCGGCCTTCCCTTCGCTCAAACTGTGTCACATTATTTCCTCCCATCCATGTTGAATGATTTTTCTCACTACCTCATTGCACTATATACGACACTGATCCCCTTGCGTGGTGCATACCAACGGGAGCCGTAAGATTTACAAATGGGGATTCGTATAACGAAATCTCACAACCTTTCCAAATGTGGAGCCGAATGATGAAAGTCAGTCTGATTGCCATGGCATGGGTAATAAATCACCGATCATCCTCCGTAGTTATGACTTTACACGGCTTATCCTGCTGTCCGGGGGCGTTCCGGAAAATTCTGGTGCCACAGGTCTCATATCTATGACGATGCAAAAAGTCATCATGGGGCTCGAACTTTCCGTCGTACCGAAACAATGTGTCATCGGAATCGTCAAAGTAATACTTCCCATCAGCCACAAGAGAAAGTAGTCATCTAGACCACCTTCAAGGAATGCAAGTGGCTCAATCCGAGAAGGATGTTAAGCCGGCGTTAAACCTGTCTTCGACAATGGTCCCATACCCATCATCTTTAAACATGAAGATGCCATCCCATTCGGCCCAGTCGCATGAACAGGGGGACGGAAGGGGTTCCTTACTGGAATACCAGTCTTTGTAGAGTTCGTGGTACGATTCGTGCCCCATATGCCGATGTGCGTTTATTGCCGCCTCGACGCTGCGCTGCTGCCTCGCCGATGTGCGCCTGCCGCGCCGATTATGTGAGTGGTATTCGGCGCGGCAACCGGCGCGCGGCCTCTAGTCCCTTTCCACAACGCTGAGGACTAATTTCACCTGGGGAGGTCAAACTAATGTTTTGGCATCTTTTGGTGCAAAAAAACAAGGTATTTCTTTTTTGACCATAGTTGACTTAGTTAATTTTGCTCCCCGTCGTTTGGACTCCCCGCAACCTACCTCTACTTTGCAGCCTCTGAGCCGAAATCAGAGCAATGCCATGGGCGTAATGCTGGGGAGGGAAAGAACAGGCAGACACGAAGGTGGGGGAGGGGAAAGAGGTGTTGGCACGGATGGTATTACTGTATTGGAATTATGGTGAGTCGTAGTTTGTCCCAGAGGTTTTTAAGACGCACTGGTCGGGAATCCGAACCGATCTGCATGTCGTGCATGCGATGGACTGGAGATGTGTTATTTGGGAGAAAATCTGCAATGCACAGGTCACTCATCCAATGTACCGCAACAGGTGCAGTGTATGTACCCGCAGCAATCTGAATCTCGAAGGGCTCCGAGACGGATCTGACATACAGGTAAGCACAGGCGTCGTGAGGAGCTACTAACTTACCAAATGGTCCCGTTTGGAGCTGTCCAGCCTAATTTCCAACGAAGTGACACCTAAGTTTGAAGGCGTGAGTTTTGAGGCTATATAAGCTGACGAGCAGTGCATCTGTCCCTGCTGTCTCAAAAACGCTCATATTCCTCTCGTCATTTGGATATAGACTATTGCATCCAATTCCCTCCCAGTAATATTTTCGTGCAGGCTGGACACGTCCCGATGGCTAGTGGGATTCTCAATTCTCTTGGCAGAGATTTGATTGCGAAAACTTAATTTTTTTATATGTTTCGTGCTCCAGAGGTCAGCGTGCACCAAGAATTTTAGCATATAGGACTATTGTACTTCTCCATATGCCTTAGTAATTTATTTGAGAGAGATCGGTAAGGAATTGCAGGAGTGGGGTACAACTAATTACAAGTCATTTATTTACAGGGAGTGGTGTGCAGGCATGTTAATATTTCCCAATTTTAGCGATGTGGGACCATATTTTGGTTGTGTGGACTCAGAGTCTGCTAGGACTATGATCCCCGTCGGCTCATGATGTAGGCTAGATACGTGCAGACACCAAATTGGTGCCCGCAAGTTGTGCAGTCGTGTGTCATTGCAGTGACTCTTTTACCTGGGATGAGCGAACAAAGAGCGGGCGGGCATCCTCCCACATTTTTCTTGCCTCCTCTGCATCTCCACGACACATGAGAATATCTCCGATACGGGACATGCAATCTGCTCGACGCCGGTGCACGTCCATCTCTGTTGACCCATCTAACACAGCACGGAAGACATTGGAGTGCGGTTTCTTCTTCACCCTGGGCCAGGAAGATGTCGCCAAGACATCGGAGGGATTGATATGTGTGTCCCAATTTTTTGTCTTTCGAGCCAATGAAAAGTATGTTCCTGCCCAATGAAATGTGTCCTCTGCATCGTTCATTGTGTGTATTGGATCTCCAAGGTACTCCAAGCAGAGAAGCATGCGGGTGGTGTTTCCGGCCACTGACAGACAGTGTTTGTATGAAACACATGCATTTGTTATTTGTCCGCATTGCAGATCTAGCCCAGCAGTTGCCATCTTGCAGAAGGTTAGACCATCAGCCCATTCTATTTTGTCGCATATGTCCTGTGCGGTGTTCAAGTTTCCAAGGATTTCAGCATTTTCACCCCCAATAATAATGTCAATCTGGGCCAAGTTGCTCAAGGCATTGGCACGGAACAACATTGACCTATTTGGGGCAGCCATGCGAGTCACGACTTCGTTGAGCTTGCGTGCCTGGGCATACTGGCTCTTTTGGAAGTGGATCTCTGCCTCTGCATCCAGGACCCCAATCTCCTCCACAGAGCCACTCAGCCCGTTGGCTGTCAGCAATTCACGTGCCTGTTTGCAGGTTTGAGCGCTTGTGACAGGTTTCCTAGCTGGCACCTGGCAATTGCTTCAACAAGGAGACCTTCACATTCGTCTTGACAATACCCCAGATGCGGGCGATTGCCTCGCTTTTCTGCGCATCTGGATGCTCTCATGGTAGTTTCCGGCCCGGAACTCAAGTCCAGCTCTGCGAAGAGCTGCAGAGATTTGTGGATTGGCATTGCCAGGTGCTGTGTCCAAAGACATTGCAAGGTTATTGAAGTGAAGTATCTTTTGAAGATCGGCTGTTAATGCATAATTCTTGTAAGGGCGTTGTAAAATTGGGCTTCAGTTCGGTCAATATCAATATAATGTATGAAGTGTGAAATGTACCTTCGCCAGCAGAATCATGGGCCTGGACAAAGTATTGAATCCCCTGTGGAATCAAAGTTCTGCATCGACGGCAGAAATGGGGGAAGGACATGTCTCCAGACGAGAACACACATAGTCCCACTGCAATTGAGGGTCGCCAATTGATTGGATCAAAGCAGGAAGATATTCGAGGAGGGGACTTTGGCCTCTCAGCATCCTTGAAGAAAAGCTGTCCAGGGTCAGGATGGTGTAGCAAATTTCTTTGAGTTCAGCTATCTCCTCATCGAATCCACTGAACATGAGACTATGAATGTTGCCGAGGTTTGGAATAAGCTGGGGAATAATCTCTCGTGACGGCAACTGTTTGTGTGTCTTCCACAGCATGAGCAGCTCACAAAATGTCTTCGAAGTGGGCGCACAAGGAATGGATGGATAATGGACACGCTGCATATATTCACAAATGGGACTCAGGGCCTTGAGTCGCCCATTTGCCATGTATGCAAAGATGTCCGAAGCAGTGACACTCTGCATTCCCGAATGCCAGGTATCGGAACATTACTGGCAAGCAGTTCCTCCTCAAAAATTCCATCAGGAAGCAATGAGAGGAGACTGAGGAGTTCCAGAGCATGTGGGGAGGATGCTATCCGTGGACTTGTAAGTGACATGATGATAGACTTGTCAAGGTTTGATCGCTTGTCCCATTCATGGGAGCAAGGCCCAGTTTTCCATTTTCCAGCGAGACAAGGCACTGAGTGCCTTCAGACGAGGCCACATTTGCCATCAGGCTCACAGCCAGCGGAAGATTGCCTGTTAGGCCAAGAAGCTCCACCAGGGCTGGTTCCTCATCATCAGTGGGATTGTCTGCAATTTCAACAAAGGTTTGGCGTGAAGCATCCAGAGAGAGAGGCTCCAAGGAGGAAGGAATGGGCGAGTCCATTTGACTTTTCCTGGTCGTTCCGCCCCGCGCATAGTGATCTCGTCAGAGTGTCAGTGAAGTCAAAAGAAATGGGAAAAGTACTCACCAGCAGAGCTAGGTGTGGAACATCAGTCAATAAAGATAGAAATTCCTCCACTTCAAAACGGGATCCAGCTGGCTCCCAGGGCGTCTCGAGATTATCGAGCAGCAAGACAGCTGGACCGCAGTCTGTAAAGTGGCTGACAATCATCTTTGAGAGCTTTTTGGATGGCTCGAGGTGAAGATGGGATCCAAGAATTGCCACCAAGTCGGCACTGGAGTTTGCTGATTCACAAGGCACAAAATGACGGTGCCTGTATTTCTGCTCGACCGTTGGATGGTGGAGAGCAGCAGTAGCGAGAGTTGTTTTACCCATCCCACCAGCACCCAAGATGGCTATACGAGCAGGATCACCGAGGAGAGTGGTTACAACATGCTGCAACTCCGACTCTCTGCCATGGAATATCTGGGGAAATGCAGGTAATACAGAAAAAGCACCGGAACTACAGATTCAGGATGAGTTTCAATTATGATCCAATGCAATGTAGGGTTATACCTATTGCTTGCGTGGAGGAAGATGCTGCGGATCTAATTCAAACGGTCAGTCAGATTTAGTCTTGGAAGAAACAGTTTGAGAGGGGTCACTGAAGATGCTGTTTCAGATGACTGTGCATCGCTTGTGCTTGCAATCAACTCCAGAAGCTCTTGGTGCCGCTGCTCCATGTCGACGTTCATTTCTACCATTGCTGCGGCAACGCCAGCTCCGGAGCGCATCTAAGAAACACATGTTCAGTGAATTATAGTGTTAGAATTCCAAACCAACAGTGAAGGCGTCCAACACAGTCTTCAGCTCGCCTTCACATGTTTCGAGTTGGGCCGTAATCTCACTCTGCTTGAAGAAGCGCATAATTTTGCCGAGTTCTTGTTGGGACCGAAGACAACCGTGAAATTTTTGGAGGGCCCTGCATGGCTTGATATTAACGCTCGAGCGCATGAATAGGTACGTGGGAGTACTCAGCAAAACCACGATTTGGTCCAGCAGTTTCGGAGTCGTAATGTGCTCGGAGTTGAGGCAGAGAGTAGTGAGGGCACAGAGGACGTGGTGTATTTTTTCCGTCATTCGCAGACACCGATCCTTGTTGGTTTTGACATCCTGTTATTTTCAGTAGAGATATTAGAAGGTGGGCGGGGCACGTACTTGCACCATCGCTATGATTGACACTGAGACTCCAGAAACCGCCCTGAGATACGGAATATTTGCGGCATCCGAAACATCTTGAAGTGTGGTTGCAGCGACCTTTGTGTACTGAAGGAGGTTGTCGACGATGTCGGGGGCGAATGGGGGCATTCTGGGAAGAGATGTCGATAACAGCCTGATGGCAAAGTTGGTCTCAAGTACCTTTTGCATGGAAGATAACTGACATCGACAACGACTCTGAGAATGGAAGTTCACTGAGATCTTTCATCAGGAAAATCGAAATAGCTGGACACTACTATGCAGTGCATAGCTTCATCGGTTCTCCTGATGTTGATTAAACCACACTCGAATGACCGCTTCCAGGACCTCTTGGCATCCTGTGAGAAGGAGATCAAGCCCTGATTTGTTGCCTGGCCTACATGGCACAACATGCACCCGCAATTGTTAAATTCAGCGCAAGTTACTCAGGGCTATGCAACACAGGTGAAAGCAACTACGGCCAGGTTTGAGTGCAGTGTCCGGAATCATCATTTCCGAGTTGCGGGAAGCACAGTTGTATTTTCTCAGCGGTTCTCGGCAGCTCGGAGCACACCCAAAATATCTTGGGTATTTCGCGAAGCCAGCAGCCGATTGGATGATCACTTTGTCCTGGACGCAGCGAAGCGGCCCATGGGAATCCAGGTACAGACGTCTGTCCAAACACTGATGTATCCAAAGGGACGGGTTACTGGGCCTCACCACTTTCAAGTTCTGGTTGTTCTCCGGCGCACTAGAGCTTAAAGGCCAAGGCAATTCTTGCGCAATTCTCAACCCTGCGTGTCATGACATTGAGCGCTCCGAATCCGATGGCCGAACGTTGCGAGCCGCTTGGCGCAGCGACCCGAGTACGCTGCGTTTATGTTCCAAGAGGAGCAAGCATTGGAGCCCGAGCGGCACGCCATTGCTAAAGCTACAACATAGAGCCGAAGTTGAATGAAGGCAGGTCGGCACATACAACTAGCCCTATGCGACGGCGTTCCTTCGCCGCGGCGTATTTTAGACCGTGCCACGTACACATATTTCACGCAAATGTCATCCAACTAGCACGCGGAGAAGAAGGATCGAATCCCTTGCCCTCTTCTTCGTCTTTGCCCTCTTCTCCACCTCGTACGACCATCCATGTCCACCACTCGCTTGCGCGCGCTGACTGAAGCAGTACTTTATCCCGTCGTACAAGGTCGACTCGTGGATCGAGAATGACTATCACGAGACACCAAACAACCTGAGCCACCGCGCCTGCGCGTAACGCGCCCTCGGTTTCCGGCCGACGTGCCCAAGCGTGATGCGGTGGTGGCTGCTTTCAAGGTGCGCGCAAATTCGAATTCGAAGTCGTGCAACCTGAATTTAGCATACTTCCGTGCAGCACGCGTGGTCCGCATACGGTGCGTCCTCTTCCAACTCCTGAGGAAAATCCCCTGCAC
>JARGXW010000429.1:0-121074 GCA_029204085.1 Mycena sp. CBHHK59/15
CATAACCTCCTCCTCTCTTCCTTCGCACCACTCCTTTTGTGGGGTTTCGGTCGCTTCTTTGATTTGCCCTTCAAGTGAGCTTTGCTCTTGGGAGCGTTGCTCCGGTTGTGGTGTTTCTAGGGCTTCATCTTCATCTCCCAAAGACCCTGGAGCGCCTTGGGTATGAAATTGACCTCGTGATCCAGAGCCAGAATATTAGAGCCTCTGTCGCTCAGCTTCCATGCTGCCGACCAAGTGCTCCTGTTCTGGATCGGGCCGTTGAGCTTCTTGCTCAATGGTAGCATCAATTTCTCTGCAAACCGATAACTCTCCCAATTTTTGGCACACTCATCAGATTCACTCTGACTTATACATCTCGGCTCGATTATGTGCTCACTCATCATGTCTCGTATTTATCTAGAGTACTCTCAACTAGTCTACCTTATCGCAACATCAAACCGATTATTTACGGACACAATGGTATCCTACTTCAAAATTGAATACAAAGATTTGTTATGGGACCTGTCAAGCTGTCTCATCCAGCTCTATGTAATTTTTGGAACAGAACTGAGACTGCTGAAAACAAAACAAGTATAAATTTCATAGTAATTACAGTTTCCGAAGCAATCTAAAAGCTTGGATGGTGCCAGACTGTTCAAAATCATGCAGGTAGTCGTTGGGAATAGCCCTGTGACCACGATACACTTTTGTGGCATATGCAGCCTCACAACCATTCAAGCCTTTTGCATAGGCATCCGCGTAGCGAAGGGATCTGTTACAAAACCTTGGGGGCCATTCAGTACCAAATATGAAGATGAAACACAAACTGACCTTCTGATGCAAACCAGAGGTATAGCAGCAAGGGAATCAAGCATATTCCATTTGAGATCCTCCTCTCGCGATGACTTCGGGCACAAACGGTACAGCCACTTCGAGTATCCCCAGCACTGCTCGATTGGATTGATCTCACAATGAAACTTGCGCAGAAAGATCACAGAGACACCACGCGAGGCACACTCCTGCTCCAACAGCGACTGCACTCCAGCAAAGTCTGGCTCATTGAAGAGCATCCAACGCATGCAGCAGTCATGATGATTACCATCGGGATCAACCGGGCACTGGAAATTATCGCACTCAGCACGTTTGCCCTTCACATTATATCCCCGTTCCGTGAGGATGCACTGCATCCCCTTGAAAAGCCCTGCATCTGGTCCCATCTCGAAGTAAAGTGACTGTGGTTGCCCTCGTGGAAAGTTGTGCCGGTCATTCGGATCTTCTCCTTCTGGAAAGACCCATCGGGATTATGGATAGGTTTGCCATCAGGAGTGCAAGCAGTGCGCTCAACCAAAAAGTTTGGCCGCATTTGGCCTGCCTGCTTGCCAGATTTATACATGGCAGGCTTTGTTTTAGGCATGTTCCTCGCAGACAGGGCATCATCGGCTCGTTTCTTGTGTGTGGTTGTGTTATCATAGACAAAGACATGTTCAATGTCATAACCAAACTCGGGAAGGATTTCCATTGCAACACGTGCCTGCACAAGGATGCCTTCATTGGTAAAATAACCCTGGAAATTGTGTTAATAAATTTAGAAGTATTAGGCCACTTCTCGCACTCACATCACAATTCTTGCCAGGCTTGAGGATAACACGGGCTGAATGTTTGGTCTTCAGCCCCACAAGCCACCCGAAATCTGCCGAGACAAAATCGGCCACCAATAATGATACCCCTTCACCCTTTTTGTGCGGCTTGATTGAGGTGTCCTTGTGCTGCCAGGATTTTCAGTGACAATCATGGGCATAGAAAATGGACTCGTTGTGATACCAAATGACAACCCGTTTCCCAGAAGCAACCATCACTTCGACCTCCGCAGTGATATCCTTCCTGTCCTTGTCAAAAACCCGCATGCGAGTGCGGAGTTCAGACAATTTTGGGATGTAGACTTTATCACATTCCGCACGAACATCTGCCCACTCGTGCCCATCAACGTATTGCCCTTTGATAGGTGAAGCAAAGCGGAAGCCAAGAGCATGCAGATAGTGCTTTGCTGTGGTGAGTGAGATGGTTTTGGTGTAGCCATACTTCTGCATGATGTCTGGGCGTGCAAGCCATGCCTGTACTTTGGCCGACGTAATACCAGACTCCCGGCCATTTTCGTCCTTTGTTGATCCAAGGAGTTGCAAGTACTCCATGAGCTCATTGCAGAGGTCTTCATTAACAAGAAGAGTCTCGTTCCAATTGCTGTATGGGTTTTCCGGCAGGACAGTCCGATCAGCAATATACTGGCGGGTGAGATGGCACAAGACACGAGCACAGTAAGTACCACGCCGCAACGTGATGGCAGCGTTCATCAAGGCTTTCTTCCACTGACCCGGGTTGAGGATGAAGGGTGGGTGTACAGGGCAAGAAGACTCTGTATTCCCTGGATACGGGAGTGCGTGAAAGGGTCGAGCTGGGGATCAATGTATCCAGGTGCTTATTTCCGAGGTGGATGAAGAACCTTGCCAATATCGGCTAAAGCTGCTAGAGCGGCCTCAACAGTTGGGGCCTCACGTAGCCGTCCATCTGAAGTAGCATTTGCCATGTCACGCAGATGGGCACGCTCAGCTAAGTTTTCATCAGTGGCTGGTGGTGAAGTGGGAATGGGAATCCCCTCTATAGACACAGAGTCAATCGACCTAGAGTGCAGCGACGCAGAGTCAGCTGAGTTCAGCGACACAAAGTCTACTGATTCCCAAGGATTAGTTGATGATGTGAAGTCAGTCAACACGTTGCGGGTAGCTGAAGTAAATTCGAAATCCAGGCTACCAGAGTCGAAGCTAGATGTATCGCCAAGCATTTGAGCAAGACGTGGGGATCTCTGAGCGAGAATTGACTCGTCGTCATCAAAAACCCGCAGATTTGCGGATTTATAGGAGGGGGATAGTTTATTGATTAGCCGGGGTCTGAAATCATGCCAGATCCTTCCCATGGATGATGATTTCGAAGGGGATACCCGAGTGTTGGAAGATAAAATCCCAAATTGGGAGCGGGCATCGGCTGGGAGATCACCAAGGGCATGGGGAAGCCTTGGTCCGGGTGATTGAAAAAAGTCATCATCGTCGCATGAATCGGGTGGGTATGACGGCAATTCAGCGGCACGATCGTGGGATGGCCCGGCATGGACACTCTCCGCATCCTATTTTCATGAGGGACTGAAACTGGAAAGTAAAAATGGCACGTACATTTTCGTCTCCAATGTCAATTTTCCTCTTCTTTTTCCGTGGTGTCAAGATCTCCAGAGCCCTCTTAGTGCCTGCTTTGATGGACCCGACAGCTTTATCCCAGTCGTTCTGTAGTGTGGCTTGCTTTTTGGACAGGCGTGGCATTGAGAAGTGGGAATGTACGAGATGAGTGAGGTGATTCCGGCAATTCCGGCAATAATCGGCTTTCAGCGGATTGACGATTCAAGGATATGGGCCAAAATTTTATATTATGTCACTAGATACCTATATAAAGAGTTCTTTGTAGCCAGATTGTGTCCGATGTGGACCAGCGGGCCGAAATATGGCTTTGATTGTGATGAGAAAAAGACATTTCCTAAAAAGGAGTGTCATGCTCGATCACGTGGGGTGGGTTGCTCATGTGTGAGCCCTACCTTACATGCTGAATGGTGCTGATTTCGATGCTGGAGATGACACCAAGGATACCCATGTCCAACACAAGTGGCTGCAGGAAGAGGCTCACACATTCGGCTTGTGGAATCCCAACGGAGTGGCCAGGCAACTGGGTCTTGGGGATGAAGTTGTGGCTGCCCAGATACTTGAAGGCGACAAGGAAGAGGGCTTTCTTGCTGAGATTATGTGGAATGCAGGTGAGTGTCAACTTGCAAGTTCTGGTATGGTTTGGTTACGGGGGATCTTGCACTGCCATGGGCACTTAAAACGGAAACGATTTCCAGCTCGTGCACCTTGTCTGAGCTCTGGAAGGCCATGGATTTTGGCTCCAAACTGAATGCATTTGTTTGAAACTATTCTGACTCACATTAACCAGGGCTGGAAGAGCCTGAACCCGACAAAATTGATGGCCAAAAGCAGAACTCGGCTTCTGCCAACCCCTCTCAGCCTGGCTCAGAATGGTTCCCGTATCCTTCTCAAATGGAATTTATCCTCTGTAGTTCTGAATTTGTCTCGGTTATTCTTGGTATAGATGTTTTTACTTGACACCCTGGATAATCTTCCAAGATTGCGCATTTCCAGTTCCTTAATGCGTGTTTTCCTTGGGATTCTGAAGAAAGCTGGGTGCAAAGACGTCCCTTACTTTGATGGACTTCACCAGGTTCAGAAGAAAATTCGTTCAGACACTAGCATACCTTCTATTCCATGCAAGTCCCCATTTGGCAGCATCGTTTTTATGCATGATCCTCACGCAATTGTGGCACAGGTAACCAGTCATTGTCATGAGCATTATAAGATGTTAATTGATTTAATATGTAGGACTGGGCAAACCCAACGACCCGCAAGCTCATACATGTTTATCCTGAGATCCCTGAGGACAGTGTCATCTGTGACATCTGGCATGCACAAAAATGGTGGAAAAACATGGATCTCGAGGTTCTGAGCCCGATCTATGATGCAGGAATCTCCCATTATTATGTGAATGAAGTCTTGCAGCTAAGAACAAGGATTTCATTGTTCCTGTCTGGTGGGTAAAGTTTTGAGGCAAAATCTATTGTGATGCCTTTTCCGACACATTTAATGCCGAGGTCTGTCCTGATTCCATTAATCTCAACTGCAAGTCTAAATCAGTTTGTTAGAATGAAGCCACGATAATTGATGACAAGACCTCACTCATATGCACTAATGACTTTGACACCAATTATTTGGATCTTCAGGTAGGCACAATCCCGAGGTGGTCAGGTAAGTTACTCAAAAAGTATTTGATAACTTTTGATTTCAACACTCTTCTACAGCATCCACAATTGAAGCTGGGCATCCAAGTTGAATGCCCAATCCAAAGCATGAAATTGGTGGAGGTGATCTGCTGTACACAAGTTTTGTTGACTATTTCGGGGATAACGTCTCTGGGAATCAAACAAAATTGTGGAACAAGCACTGGAATGTGTATTTTACACTGGTTGAACATTTCAAGTTTTTTGGTGAAAAAACTAGTGAAAAATGTTTTGAATTTTACAGCAATTTTTCAGTGAAAAACCAAGTGAAAAACTTGTAACTTCTTCATGAATTTTTTGAACTTCAAAACTTTTTCAGCACTTTTTCAGAAAGTTTTCACAGGGTTCAAAAAGGTCACCAAAATGTTTCAAGTTTTTCACCTACTTTTTTGGCGAAAAATTACTGTAAAATTCAAAACATTTTTCACCAAAATTTTCAGTGCAAAACTTGAAATGTTCAACCAGTGTTACTCCTCGAAACTTGCCACGAAAGCTATTTCAGCAGGAATTCCATGTTCATTTTGTATCCACTTCTCTGAATGCCAGTGTTTCAGAACAGTTCAGAGAGTTCAAGAACACCGTAGAGTGAGTTATTTCTCTGCGATTAATATTCGGTAGCTGATTGTGCTTCCAGATCTATGCACACTGATCCAGTATGAGTCCAGGATGAGACAGGGAATACCACCTGTTTTTGCCTTCATGTTAATGCCGGTCCATCCAATACACTGGTTGAACATTTCAAATTTTTCACCTTCTTTTTCAGTGAAAAATGTCGTTTATTTTTCACACATTTTTCACTGAAAAAGCAGGTGAAATTTTCAAAACATTTTCATCACTTTCTTATTTTATTTCGAATTTTTCACCTTGAATCGAGAAAGTGCTGAAAAAGTTTTAAAATTTTCACCTTCTTTTTCAGTGAAAAATGTCTGAAAAATAAACAACATTTTTCACTGAAAAAGAAGGTGAAAAAATTGAAATGCTCAACCAGTGATAATCCTATGCAGAGTGAGGTAACAGGCCACATTGGAGGAAAGGGCAACCATTTCTGCCGAAAATGCGAAGTTGGTGGGATGCAAAAAGAGAAGGCAATGAACAATGTGTACCATGCATTATTTGAAGTATTCCATATGACTTTCCTGCGATGTGAATCACTCATCAATGCATTTATTTTAGGGAGGAACACCTCCCAGGAAGGAGTGTATTATCAATGAGCTCGAGAAGCAAGTCAAACTGGCCTGCTCAGGCGTTGAGTCCCATGTCAAGGATTTGCAGACTGAAACCGGAGTCAAGGACGTATATACCCAGTATTGGATTGACAACTTGATTTCCCGCTTCAAACTGATGAAACAGAGCAAACTGGATCGTTCTAAAGCAGATATCCAGGCTGAATTTGTTCAATGGACTCTGGACAATCAAGACAAAATCTACAGTGTGTTTTTAACAATGAAAGGTGAGTGCCATTTTGAGTGTATGCACTGCGCTGGCCGCTGACACAGCGATAGGTTTTGATCCTACAAAAGACACCCCTGTTGAAATTCTTCACACCATACTTCTCGGTATTGTCAAGTACATTTGGCATATTTTGAATACTCCTTGGACTCCAGAGCAGAAACAGAAGTATTTGATTCGGCTCCAATCAACGGAAATGGACAGCCTCTCAATTCATGCCATCCAAGCAAATTATATCATGCAGTATGCTGGCTCTCTGATCGGAAGGCAGCTTAAAATGATTGCTCAAACGAATGTGTTCCATGTTTATGACATAGTTTCAGAGCACAAATTCATGGCGTGGAAGGCAACGGGCGAGCTGGCCACACTCCTGTGGTTCCCAGAGATCTGGAATCTCACAGAATATCAGGTACTGTAAGCCATCCCTTTGTGTGACACATGTTCTGACATTGATTTTGATGTAGTGCAACCTGTAGCACGACCTGCAGGTGGCTGTTGCCAATGTCCTTGATATTTTTGCAGTGATTGACCCATCCAAAATCATCACAAAAATAAAATACCACCTACTGGCCCACGTTGATGACGATGCGCTCGAATTTGGGCCTTTGGTTGGAGTTGCGAGGGAAATTTATGAATGTTTCAATGCAATATTCCGGTACTGTTCCATGCTCTCAAATCACCTTGCCCCAGGCCACGATATAGCCATCCAACTTGGAGACCAAGAAGGTCTTAAACACCATCTCACCGGTGGTTGGTGGAGTGGTGGCGAAGACACTAATTGGCAGCAGGCTGGACTGGACCTGGTGTTCGACACTTCCTGGCAGCTCACCTGGTTCTCCAAAAGCTCCTCGGATGGAGCGAGGCCAAGCTTTAAAACATGGGATGATGACTGCCGGCTAAATGTGACACCACCGGTGAATGTCCACACATGCAAGAGTGTGTTGAATCTGATAATACAGAAAAATTCATCATGCATAATCCTCTCGACCACTTCATCATCAACTCCCATTCTTTCCACAATGCTCATCTCCTCTGCGCAACACTCCCCCGAGATCTTCTGGCTCCCATCCCATTATTTGAAGACCGCAGAAGTAAACACAATGACTTGGCCACCGAGTTTCGCTCTAGAAGGGACAGCCGACTTGCAAAAAGGAAGCGGAAAGCCACCAAGCTCAACACTGACGAGGAGCCAACGGCAGGACCGAGCAAACCGAGGAAGCACACAAAACCTGCTCAGCATAAAGCGGTGGTTCAACCTGTGTTGGTTCCAGACAGGCTGGTTGCTGGACAGTCCAAGTGGACAGTTACTCAGAGCAAAAGAACAATTGAAGTGGTGCAGTCAGAGGCTGATGAACATGAAGAGGACCCTGACTCAGATGATAGTGAACTATACAAGAATTCGGGGGATGACTACTCTGATTAATTAATGTTTCTATGTAATCCTCACTTAGCCATACTTCCAGCTCATCTGAAATGATAGCAGCCATCTGTGTGCTCAGGTTATGGTCAGGTAGAGGAAAGCTGGTTGAGGGGTGAACCTCGCAGCTGGTGGCCAGGAAGCCGACAGGCAGCACCAAGGTGTGGTAAAGGCTGGGTACTGCCCAACCTAATTAGGTAATGACCATGTTCGGGCACTTTGGCAGTGTACAGTATATGATTCTGACCAGTGAGTTAGAGATGATAAAGATCCTTTTTCAAATATTGAACCCCTAATAGTAAACCAGCCTCAAGAACTTGACACTTCAATTGGACCACTTCTGGAGCAATTCCCCAAGGGGAGAGCGGCGTGGTCTCATAGACGGCGTGTATCGCTGGAGGGGGCCTGTTACACTGGTTGAGCATTTCAATTTTTTCACCTTCTTTTTCAGTGAAAAATGTTGTTTATTTTTCAGACATTTTTCACTGAAAAAGAAGGTGAAAATTTTAAAACTTTTTCAGCACTTTCTCGATTCAAGGTGAAAAATTCGAAATAAAATAAGAAAGTGATGAAAATGTTTTGAAAATTTCACCTGCTTTTTCAGTGAAAAATGTGTGAAAAATAAATGACAAAAAAGAAGGTGAAAATTTTGAAATGTTCAACCAGTGTTAGACCTTTCACTGGTTGAAGCACTGGTTGAACATTTCAAATTTTTCACCTTCTTTTTCAGTGAAAAATGTCGTTTATTTTTCACACATTTTTCACTGAAAAAGCAGGTGAAAATTTCAAAACATTTTCATCACTTTCTTATTTTATTTCGAATTTTTCACCTTGAATCGAGAAAGTGCTGAAAATGTTTAAAAATTTTCACCTTCTTTTTCAGTGAAAAATGTCTGAAAAATAAACAACATTTTTCACTGAAAAAGAAGGTGAAAAAATTGAAATGCTCAACCAGTGAAGGTTTCAAGTTTTTGAGTGAAAAAACTGGTGAAAAATGTTTTGAATTTTACAGCAATTTTTCAGTGAAAAACCAAGTGAAAAACTTGTAACTTCTTCATGAATTTTTTGAACTTCAAAACTTTTTCAGCACTTTTTCAGAAATTTTTCACAAGGTTCAAAAAGGTCACCAAAATGTTTCAAGTTTTTCACCTACTTTTTTGGCGAAAAATTACTGTAAAATTCAAAACATTTTTCACCAAAATTTTCAGTGCAAAACTTGAAATGTTCAACCAGTGTTTCAAAAGATTTCTGCAACTGCCGGGGTTTTTCTGAGAAACCCGGCGGGTTTCTCATTAGAATTATCCCTTTGCGGATATACCGCAGAACTGCTCTGATATTCGAGTTCGCTGAGGAGCCACCGACTTCGACTCTGGAAAACTCTTGGAGTTGAAACACTGGTTGAGCATTTCAATTTTTTCACCTTCTTTTTCAGTGAAAAATGTTGTTTATTTTTCAGACATTTTTCACTGAAAAAGAAGGTGAAAATTTTAAAACTTTTTCAGCACTTTCTCAATTCAAGGTGAAAAATTCGAAATAAAATAAGAAAGTGATGAAAATGTTTTGAAAATTTCACCTGCTTTTTCAGTGAAAAATGTGTGAAAAATAAATGACAAAAAAGAAGGTGAAAATTTTGAAATGTTCAACCAGTGTTAGACCTTTCACTGGTTGAAGCACTGGTTGAACATTTCAAATTTTTCACCTTCTTTTTCAGTGAAAAATGTCGTTTATTTTTCACACATTTTTCACTGAAAAAGCAGGTGAAAATTTCAAAACATTTTCATCACTTTCTTATTTTATTTCGAATTTTTCACCTTGAATCGAGAAAGTGCTGAAAATGTTTAAAAATTTTCACCTTCTTTTTCAGTGAAAAATGTCTGAAAAATAAACAACATTTTTCACTGAAAAAGAAGGTGAAAAAATTGAAATGCTCAACCAGTGAAGGTTTCAAGTTTTTGAGTGAAAAAACTGGTGAAAAATGTTTTGAATTTTACAGCAATTTTTCAGTGAAAAACCAAGTGAAAAACTTGTAACTTCTTCATGAATTTTTTGAACTTCAAAACTTTTTCAGCACTTTTTCAGAAATTTTTCACAAGGTTCAAAAAGGTCACCAAAATGTTTCAAGTTTTTCACCTACTTTTTTGGCGAAAAATTACTGTAAAATTCAAAACATTTTTCACCAAAATTTTCAGTGCAAAACTTGAAATGTTCAACCAGTGTTTCAAAAGATTTCTGCAACTGCCGGGGTTTTTCTGAGAAACCCGGCGGGTTTCTCATTAGAATTATCCCTTTGCGGATATACCGCAGAACTGCTCTGATATTCGAGTTCGCTGAGGAGCCACCGACTTCGACTCTGGAAAACTCTTGGAGTTGAAACACTGGTTGAGCATTTCAATTTTTTCACCTTCTTTTTCAGTGAAAAATGTTGTTTATTTTTCAGACATTTTTCACTGAAAAAGAAGGTGAAAATTTTAAAACTTTTTCAGCACTTTCTCAATTCAAGGTGAAAAATTCGAAATAAAATAAGAAAGTGATGAAAATGTTTTGAAAATTTCACCTGCTTTTTCAGTGAAAAATGTGTGAAAAATAAATGACAAAAAAGAAGGTGAAAATTTTGAAATGTTCAACCAGTGTTAGACCTTTCACTGGTTGAAGCACTGGTTGAACATTTCAAATTTTTCACCTTCTTTTTCAGTGAAAAATGTCGTTTATTTTTCACACATTTTTCACTGAAAAAGCAGGTGAAAATTTCAAAACATTTTCATCACTTTCTTATTTTATTTCGAATTTTTCACCTTGAATCGAGAAAGTGCTGAAAATGTTTAAAAATTTTCACCTTCTTTTTCAGTGAAAAATGTCTGAAAAATAAACAACATTTTTCACTGAAAAAGAAGGTGAAAAAATTGAAATGCTCAACCAGTGAAGGTTTCAAGTTTTTGAGTGAAAAAACTGGTGAAAAATGTTTTGAATTTTACAGCAATTTTTCAGTGAAAAACCAAGTGAAAAACTTGTAACTTCTTCATGAATTTTTTGAACTTCAAAACTTTTTCAGCACTTTTTCAGAAATTTTTCACAAGGTTCAAAAAGGTCACCAAAATGTTTCAAGTTTTTCACCTACTTTTTTGGCGAAAAATTACTGTAAAATTCAAAACATTTTTCACCAAAATTTTCAGTGCAAAACTTGAAATGTTCAACCAGTGTTTCAAAAGATTTCTGCAACTGCCGGGGTTTTTCTGAGAAACCCGGCGGGTTTCTCATTAGAATTATCCCTTTGCGGATATACCGCAGAACTGCTCTGATATTCGAGTTCGCTGAGGAGCCACCGACTTCGACTCTGGAAAACTCTTGGAGTTGAAACACTGGTTGAGCATTTCAATTTTTTCACCTTCTTTTTCAGTGAAAAATGTTGTTTATTTTTCAGACATTTTTCACTGAAAAAGAAGGTGAAAATTTTAAAACTTTTTCAGCACTTTCTCAATTCAAGGTGAAAAATTCGAAATAAAATAAGAAAGTGATGAAAATGTTTTGAAAATTTCACCTGCTTTTTCAGTGTGAAATGTGTGAAAAATAAACGACATTTTTCACTGAAAAAGAAGGTGAAAATTTTGAAATGTTCAACCAGTGAAACTTCAAACTTGAAAGTTGAAATGGAAGTTGATGTTTGTGCATGCTTGGCCGATAAAATCGTCACGTCGTGACAGCCTCCTCATCTTTTTCTACGGTGGCCTAGTGCGCCTGGGGCGTCTAAGATGATGTTCAACTAGACAGTGTCGCTTGCTTCTTAGTTGCTGCTACTCTGTTCAAATGAACAGCAAAGTATCAACCGGTTTTCTCGCGAGAAACGCCATTTATGGTGGAGCCAAGTACATGCGTTGGGATCTATCTCCGGTTTTTCCCATCCTACTACGGGACAGACATACTTTCTCAGGTCTTCTCCCGGCAAAAAATAGCTTAAATACACGCAGGACTGGTCGCTGTTGGTCGAATTTTCGCCTGACATGTCCCCAGTCTACCAGCTCAGCTTTCCTGGGCTTCTTCTGTTGCTCTCGAGTCTCTGGCTGGCCACCAAGGTCCTGCAATATATACACGCCCGGCGTGGAACACACACCACCAAGCTCAACGGTCCTCCCAGCAAGAGCCTTGTCTTTGGTCTCTCCCGTTATCTCTTCCAGTCCCCAGATATCAGCGTCGAGTACGAGGAGTGGGCGAATCAATATGGTCCTGCCTACGAGATACCCACCGCCCTCGGCCACAAGTGGATCGTGCTCACCGATCCGAAGGCGCTCCTTCATTTCTATAGCTCCGAGCGGTCGGTGTACACGAGGACCGAAAACGACAGATTGTTCATTGACAAAATGGTACGTGCATTTCATCAGGGATAATGCCTTGGAGCGTGTTCATGTCCTTCACCACAGTTCGGCCGAGGGGTGCTCTGGGCGGAAGGCGAGACGCACAAGAGGTCAGCCCAACTGGTCATGCGACGGCACCGCGTGTATAACGTTCAGCAGACAGAGGAAGGCCCTGACACCGGCATTCAGCAACGCTGCGATCCGCAGATTGACGACAGTCTTCTTTGATTCGACGTACAAGGTTTTTTTGCACCAGCTCTCCCTCTCATGCGAGGGTGACTCAATTTCTTCACAGCTCAAAACCTTCTGGGACGCGACCCTCGAATCGCATCCCGACGGCGCGATTATCGAGGTCGAAGAATGGCGAGTCGTCTTACTCCAGTGTCCCGTTCGATCCCTTTCTCACCATTCAACCTCTCAGGATGAATCGTATTGCGTAAGCCATATCTCACGCAACGGCCCGCCGGATGTCCTGTTAACCCCTCGGCCAGTATGGACAGCATCGGATTAGCTGGATTCTCGCACGACTTCAAGTCCCTGGAGGGGCAGCAGTCGCCCGTCACGAATGCGTTCGCGGCCCTGCAGTTCACCGAGAGGAACCTCATGTCCGACCTCGTCTTCATCCTGAGCTTCACGTTCCCCTCCCTGTTGAATCTGCCGACGGAACGGCTCGGGCTCTTCCGGGAGCTGCGCCGCAGCATGAACGTCATCGCCCAGAGGCTGCTGGAAGATACGCGGCGCGAGAAGGACAATAATGTCGCTGAAGAATTGACTGACAGGTCCGTGATTGGCCTACTCTGTATGTGTGAAATTTGACATCTGTGGATTTCCCATGCTCATGCCGCGTTTAGTGAAGGCCGAAGGGCCTCGTGCCGAACTACATATGACACAGGAGGAAGTGGTTGCCCAGGTAGGCGATAGACAAGTCTCCTTGGACACAGAAAAATCAATCGTTTTCACAGATGGTACGAAACCTACCCTAGATAATTTTGTTGCTCATTGATTGGCTTAGAACGTCTTGTTGCTGGCTGGTGCGTTCATCCCATTGATTTATTTTGTGTCGACTCAGTCGATTTCCAGGATATGAAACAACCTCTGGTAAGTCTTCTCCATATCGCCTCCCAAATAAACATGCGTCTGAGTGTTGTTCTAGTGAGCCTCACGGTGCGTATCACGCCCTTGAATATATATACAAGGCTTGCAATGTTGGAATGCATAGTGGGCACTCATCGAGCTAGCAAAGCACCAAGACAAACAAGACAAACTCCGGAAAGACATCACGCGCTTCAGCGGTGTTGATCCCACTTGGGACCAACTCGTGTCTGACTTGCCGTACCTGGACGCGACGGTTAACGAAGTATTGCGACTGCACCCTCCAGTAACAGAGACCTTGCGTGTAGTAAGTAATATTCAAATCCTCCTTCTTATCGTTCCTCGCCAATCTGCTCCCGAGGCCGGCCAAGACGACGTAATACCCCTCGGCACTCCCGTCGTCACACCCTCGGGTGAAACGATCTCGAGTATCACCATCGCCAAGGGCACGTCCGTCTTAGCGCCGATTCGCTGCATCAACAGATCGGAGGCGCTCTGGGGACCCACCGCGAAGGTATTCGAACCGGAGCGGTGGTTCACCGATGTGGCCGTCGGGGCGAAGGAGCTGCAGGGCTACCGCCATCTCCTCACGTTCCACGACGGGCCGCGGACGTGCCTCGGAAGAGCGTTCGCTCTAGCTGAATTCAAGGCACGCATTTTTTTTCCTCGCATTTGTTTCCGCTCCGTATGTGTTGACCGCGCGTCCGCAGGCGGCGTTATTTGTCCTCATCCGGAACTTTACCTTCGAGTTTCCTGATGGCCCCGAGACGAAGATTGAAGCCCATATCGCGATCGTGCCGCGTCCGAAAGTCGCGGGGCAGAATGGCGCGACGGTGCCGTTGAGGGTTAGGCGAGTGGAACATTTGTGAAGATATCCTGCCTGCAGGAAAGGGGGAACGCATTTCTCTACACCCACAAAGTCTGCCACAAGTCGGATTGGGTGTTTCCGCACACAGTCTGAACTTTGGATCAGGATGTCGGACACATGTATGAAGTTTTGATATCACCTTAAGTATCCTGAGCAAACTTTGAGTATAGTTCAGTCATAAACTACAAAGCGAAACGCTCAAGCGAGCTCGCTATTTACGAGCCAAAAATCTATCTTCCAAACCCTGTCTGTGATGCCTGGTCAAAGAGCTGTGCCATCATATGGGCATCGGACGAGAACAAAGGCGAATAATCAAAGCCCTGGCCCCATGATGTTGTAGCGAAACATCATGATTGAGGCCAAACTATGGAACATAACACGGCGGACAATCAGATGTCATGGGCCGTTTGTGATGCGTCAGTCATGTGGTCCGTCATCGGACCAGTCATCGGGGATGTCATGTTCCATCTCTTCTTTGTGACTCCCACCTTGATCGCCGGTTTTATTTGTCACACTGAAATTCATGCGAATAAAGAACCCGACCAAGTAAAACAAGCTAGCAAAAGATCATTTTGTGTCAAAAGCTACCACCGGGATCTGTCACAACTCTTTGGGCGGAAATACATCCCCGTTTCGATGTGATTTCTTCCCATCGGCACTCGATCGGCACGGAGGACCGTTGGCCCGATGTCCGATCAGTGATGATAAGACTTGAGTTATCGACGATCGTCGCTCTCATCCACACCCATCCACACGCCAATTATGCCAGCCGACCCGTCTGAAGACAAGAAAGACTACAGACTCTGCCTCTGTTCATCACAAGACTGCAAAGGTCAACTATGGGAAGGGAAGGACGGAAAGATTCAGAATGGCAAATGGTGTCACCGAAGTACCCAAGCGAAACATTACGCAAAGGACACAGAGCTGCGCAAGCAAAAAGTGCTGAATCCAGAGGTTGGGTTTCACAAAAAATGCTCTCTCTCAAGCAACTGACAGATCTTCTTTTTCAGCCAAGTAATGCTACAAGGACCACCAACATGGTGCCCCGGAATGATAGAGAGATGATTCCAGAAGGATTGAACTCAAACTGGGCCGACATGTCTGATGCATTGCCTCAGGGTATTAAAGAAGGTATAATCTCATCCAGTGATTTAACATTGTTCTCATCTGTGCCCAATTACATTAGATGCACCTTCACTGACTCATCGACGATTGGGGTTCCTTGTCTGCACACTTGTGGCCTGGCTCCACCTTATATGTGGCTTGAGTCGAGATGCAAGTCATCGGGTACTCAAGGTTCTTAGGTTGATCATTGGAATGTTGTCTGCCAATGCTCACACAATTCCCACCGACGTCCGGACTGCAATGATTCGTCTCTCTATCAAGCCTGTAATTCACAGATCTATCTGCTGTCCCACCTGCTATCGTGCCTACTCCCTGGAAGAGCTTCCACAAATTTGTTTAGCACGGGAGACAACTGCCTCAAGGCAATGTTTAACCCCACTTTGGATTGAACGCCAGACTAGAGCAGGGCCAAAGATTGTGCCCCGACGTCTTTATAGCACACAGGATTTTTCAAGCTGGCTAGCTCACTTTTTGTCTCGCCCAGGCATGGAGGATCTAGTTCGTAAAACACACCTCCATACCCCGAATCCAGACAAAATGACTTCGATCTGGGATAGCCCTGCATGGCAAAGTCTAGGATCATTCACCTCCCAGCCAAATAACCTCGTATTCAGCTACTATATTGACTGGTTCAATCCCTTCCTGAACAAAATTGCCGGAAAGTCAGCATCCTGTGGTGCTATTATGGCATTCTGCCTCAATCTTCCCTACCATCTCTGGCATCTCCAGGAAAACACATTTTTTGCTGGGATCACACCTCCACCGAAAGAACCTTCTGCCACTACAATTACTGCGCTTTCTGATCCAGTTATAGACCAATTTCAGGAAATGTGGGAGGGGAAAAATATTCCAACTCACAATCACCCCAATGGGGACTTCTACCGTGTTGCAATTATACCTGCGATAGGTGATATCCTGGCTCTCAAGAAGGCACTGGGCTTTGCTGGGCATGCATCCAAAAATTTCTGTTCGTTTTGCAAGCTGCAGCGGAGCGAAATTGATAGGCTGGACTATAACAGTTTCGAGCCACGCAGTGGAGCTGAGATTTTGCAATGGTCCAAGGCTTGGCTTCTAGCACCAACAAAGGTTGCACGCAATACAATTTTCAAAGAGCATGGCTGTAGGGGGTCCTCCCTCGATAAACTAACCTATCGTGATCCAGTTAAGCACACTGTGCTCGGTTTAATGCACAACTGGCTTGCGGGTGTGTTGCAACACCATGCCCGTTTAAAATGGGGTATTGGTGCTGATGCTCCGAAGGCTGGCCAAAATAGCAGGAATGACAAACTCACAGGCAGCGACTTTGACTAAAATGACGACCGCAATTATCTTTACCGTCTAGAATCCAATACACCCCCAGTCATACCTAAAGCCTCTCTGTCAATATGGATCCTCAACAACACCCTCAGCAGCCCGACTTCGACGCTATGATCAACACCGAACTGAATGCGCAGATGAACGACATGCAGCTGAGGTTTGACCAGCAGGCTCACCAGTTCAAAGCTTCTCTCGAAGATCAGTTCGCTATCACTGCCCAGGAGACTCGGGTGGAAAATGAGCGTCTCCGAGAGGAACTAGCTCGACTTCGCAGCGCTTTAAGGTGCACATGATATATATATTTCATCTGTTAATCTTCTGATCATCGAAATTCAGCGCCGTCCAGCCCCAGCCCCAGCCCGATATCGAGATGACTGAGCGGAAATCCGTGGGTAGCGCCAAACGCAGCGAGGAACGCACCCGCGACCCTCGCACTCGCCCCCCACACACTCCCACGAAGTATCCTTGCACCACGTCCAAATCTCCCTCCATCCCCGAAGTTCGCAACACACAGCCGACTCCGGCGATGCCCAAAACTCCGCATCGTTCAACCGGCACAATTTCCAAGACGGCCCGATCCAAGTCTACCCCTGAGGTGCGTCGCTCATTGGTCTTTAATTGCCAGTGCACCTTCTAACACACTACAGGTACCTCGTTCTTCACCTAACCCACCGGCCCGCGTGTCTTCCGATACACCGCGCACATCTGCAACTCCGGCGTCACAGGTGAAAGACAAGAAGCCAAGCCCGAAGAAGCTCGGCCAGTATCAGATGTTGACCGCAGATATTGAACAAGACGCTCAGACGTTCAAGGTATCATATTTTTCTGGACGATTGAAACCATACTAACAAACCAATGTCTTACATCAGACCGCTTTCCATTATCATATACGATTTACGTGGGGTTGTCTGGACTCTGCCCGTGCCCCTTCCTCGGCCACACCGGAGGCAGTCAAGGCCTTTGGGGTTCGCTTTGAAGGTCTTACCATTGAACAACTGAAGAGAACCGGACAAAGTGGTCACAACCTAATTGACCCCACTGGGATCAAGGTTAGTCTACCGTCTTGGGTCTTGGGCCTGGCGTTACAGTAAGCATTAAATCTCACACCTCTCTCAAGGTTGGTCTCAGCATGGAAGACATGGTTCGCTCCAAAAACAAGATCATGGCTGCATTTTCCAAATTGGAAGAAAGCGCGCTTCTCCACGTTGCCTCGTATCTCGCCAAGCTCGGTATCTCCACTTGGGCACCCGATTTTTCTCAGAGTGTCTATTCTCTGTATAACATGGCGATGCGCATGTGTGCCATCGACACGTTCCGTTTCTTAGTTGCCAGCACGCACTATGATTTTCTCCGACCCAACACCAGCCTCATCAATGATCCAGCCTTGCTCACGCGCATATATGACCACTTCGTCCACCACTACCAGTTCAACTTATGGAAAGGGGAACTCCGAACGCCGGGTGGAACCCAGACTGCTGCCGAGCGAAATAAAGGCATTCAAGCGCGCATTCGTGTGTGTTTTCAATGCATCACATGCTCCTTACTTTAACTAATTAATTCTCGCGCAGCTCCACACTTCCCGAATGGAGTACCTGAAATCCGCGGCTGCTCCGAAAGGAGTTCGACTGATGTTTGTCGTCAAGGCAACCTCCGACGACGAGAGCACAACCAGCGGTCCCCGTGTCCTTGCACGCGAGGAGAGGTCTGCGGACGCTGACCGGATCATTCGCACCGTCGACAAGTTCATTGTGGAGGACCTTTTGGAGGAGGGAAAGAAACGTCTCGCTAAAAATCGTCTTTGGCGGGTTGCACCGGCTGCAAATGAGCGCAACCCTTCGCTCTTTCCGGAGATCCCCAAGGGAATGCCGATCCAGTACTACGATGCGGACTGGTTCAACAATCGTCCCCCACATGCCCGAGCGAAACTTGCAGCGCAGCGCATCGTTGCGTTCGTTCCCAACTCACCCGGCTTCCTTTCTGGCCGTGCCGACGACGGACTGACTATCAAGGCCTTGACGGACAAGTACGGTCCGGAGGTTTTCAAGAATTACGATTTGGATTATCGGACCGGCGGCGAGGACTCGGGCGGCGATGGTGAGAAATCCGGCGCTAACAGTGATGACAGCGGTGAAAGTGTTGGATCTCGTGATTCTAACGACGAGGAGAGTGACGCCGATGGTGAGAGTGCGGGCTCATTCATCAGTGACGACGAGGGAGCCATGGACAATGATGGGGATGCATACGGTAGCGAGGATATGGCCCACAACACCACTTCTTTTGCCACCTCATACGACATGGACCTTGAGGCCGAAATTTTTGACGCGCCCTCCTCCAGCTCCGACGAGTCGGTTTAATATATATATATATATTTTACCTACAAAATCATGTCTAGCAGTACAATATTTTCTTTGCGCCAGATTTTTGGCTGAGCGTGACAAAGGGAAGCCGGCGATCATAGTGAGAGTCACAAAGGAGAAATGGAACATGACATCCCCAATGACAGGTCCGATGACAGACCACATGACTGACGCATCACAAACGGCCCATGACATCTGATTGTCCGCCGTGTAAAAAATCCGGAAAATCGTTAGACTCGAGCCAGTACCTACGGCGCGAGATCTCGAAAACAGTCGTTCGATCAGTATAATCACCAGCCACGAGTACGGTCCGCCGAACATATTTTCCGTACCCCCGTGACAAGTTTCTTTGTAGCACAAATCTGAAGAGACAGTCATGTAGAGTTTTTGACTTCTAAGAATTCTGATGTTTTCCGTTTTATAATTGCTGAAGAATCACTGCATTCCATGGCCCCGTCGGCAAACCCCGTCCCCCCGTCGGCAAACCCTGTTGACGTGGGTTGACATCGGTCGACTTCAACCAACCCTAGTCGGCAGACCCTCAGCAGTTGGGTCGGCCCACGTCGACCGATGTCCACCCACGTCAGCAGGGTTTGCCGACGGGGGCTCGGAATGCAGTGAATTGACTTCGCAGCAATTTAATCTTGAATGTTTGCACGTGAGCCCGCTTACCACCGGAATCTTGGCTCTCACTCAAAATAAAATCGCCGTGAAGTCAGTTCTCCAGCAATCAAAAACGGAGAACGTCTGAAGTCTTAGAATTAAAAACTCTACATAACTGTCTCTTCAGAGTAGCACCAAAAAAACTTGCCCCTGAGGTAAGGAAAATATTTCCGGCAAACTCCGACCGTACTCGAGCATGGCTGGTGATTTGGTTCCTATTCTGCTGTGCGATTGATCGACTGTCATCAATACCAGAGAATTGCTAGGTTCGAGTCTAGAAAATCATATTCGTGTTCCACATCCCAGCTACAGAAAACCCCTCCAGACTTTAGCACACCTCGGTCCTCCATAGAGCCGTTGCTGTCTGATCTCGCCGATGTTGGTGGTGCTGGCGGATAAATCTGCGGGCGACGTTGGGGTTCTATTGTATATGTTCTCAGGAAACACGAGGTCTACTCAAGAACGACAGCCCGCGGCGGCGTTGAAGAGGTCGGCTCCCCACGCACGGTTCTTCGCGGTACATACATTGTGAGCCCAGAGCCTTCACGTTAGCTAAAAACGGGGCTGGTTAACGTGTCTCAATTTGCCCTTGATTTGCCCATTCAAGCGTTCATGTTATCACACCCAAACCTCAAGAATAGTGGAATTATGTATGTACCGCAACAACTGTTGCATCAAGTTCTAAATCTACATTTAACGAACGACTGGATAGCGCCATATGTGGGAAAGCCACAGGCGAACGAGTGTGTGGCCGTGCCCTTTGCACGACGTTGGAATGGGGGGTAGTGCAGTCGGTAATCATAATTGAGACGTGGGAGGACGTGTGGGGCGGACGTGTGGGGTGAGAGGTGAGAGAGAGGCGGCTACTGGGGGCGGAAGCCGCCGGGATATGCGTCCTGTTGGAGCTGGTCAGTGAGGGGATAGGAATTGGGAGAGGAAGGAAGTGAGCGTACGGTCGTGTGGGCGGCAGGGATGGGGGACAGGGGTTGCTGAGGGACGAGTGAGTGTGCGCCCGGGGCGGGGTAAACCTAGGGAGCAGATCAGCGTGAAGGGTAGTTGACTTTCGATTGGGAGGGACGCACAGGGTTGTAGTTCGCCTGTGCGTTGATGTCGGTTACAGGCGGAACGTTCCCGCCCTCTGACTTCTCCTGCGACACCACCGTCTCATGCGGCTATCGTTCACATGATCAGTAGCGCATTACATTCTTCGCGAGGCTTGAACTGACGGCATTCCCGTACACGGGCGGCGCCGGTCCGTAACCGTGCATCTGCGGCGGCGGGTACGCCTGGGGCGGCGGGCCGACCGTGTAGCCGTTATACCCGCCGGGGCCCTGCGACGCGTAGTTCGCCGCTTGGGGCGCGTAGCCCTGTGGCGGGAGTTGCGTGACGGTCACAGGAATGAGGGTCGCCTGGCGCTGCTGACGCGCACGGGCGATGCGGCACGCGATCAGGAGGAGGAGGATGACGAGGGTGACTGGGCAGACGCGTCACGGTCAGCGCAAAGCGGGGTGGATTGGATGTGATGGGATGCGACGCACCGACGATGATGATGATCTTGTGCGTCGTCGAGAGGCCGCCGTGCGACACGACGACGATGTACGCGGATGCTTGGGGCGTGAAATTGGCGAGGGCCAGGAGAAGGAGCGCGTGCAGAAAGAACGACATGTGCGAGTCAGGAGGGGTTGGTGGCGGGTGCGTGTCGGATTCACGGGCTACGAGAACGCAGGCGGCGGACGCGTAAAATGTTGCCAGAAAGTGGTGGGAGTAAGGAGAGAGAGAGAGAGAGATTTTGTGTCCCCTCATCGGTCCATCTCGGTGTTCCGAATTCGCAGGTCCTTGGTTTTGATGGTGCCTTCTTACATAGATTGTTGAGCGCCCGGATTATTGTGTGAATTTGTACAATGGGTTTGAATTTTCTTTTTCACATTTTTTCCTTATGCTCTTTTGCCCTGGCTTTTTTCGGGATAGTTTTTGGAACTTCTTCCCAATGTACCTGTAAATTATCGGAGGGATACGGCAATGGGAAGGTATTGCGAGAAACTCGCCGAAATCTGACCCAAAATGATCACAGTGATGCCCCATCAAAACACATTGCCACCTTTGTACATCTCTCGGAGTCATTCCCCTCGTATTGCTTAACTAAATTATATGTACATTCGCAAGATGTAAAAGAAGGTATCCCGAAAAAAACCGGGGCAAAAGGCCAAAGGGAAAAAAGGGAGAAAAAAATCAGACCCATTGTGTAAATTCACAATTCTTTTAATGTGCTTGGCATGTGCCAAGCAGCCAAGACAGTTGTCGCGAGTGTTTGCTAAAGTTCAACTTTGGCGAAAGTTTATTGGGGACTCCGTGGTGAAGCTTTCTTGAGAGCCTCGAAGCAGAGGGCAAAAACAAGAGGTGGTGTTACAATGTTGATGTTGGTGGCCCCATCCATAGCAAGAAAAAAGGTTGAGAAAGAGCCTTTGGGCGCCAAAGACGAGATGCGAAGCTAAAAGTCCGATCACTGCGGTAAGAACAACAATCGCTCTTGGTCTGAGACTTGCACGGAAAATGAACATATGCGGTGGATTGTAGTGGACGGTACCTGGATCCGCTACAAGATTCTCCCTACTGGCGACCACCCCGGATTATTGGTCTCCACTTTCTTCATGCCAGTATCATAAACCCCATCCACCACCAGGCGGAGGTCCGGGGACACCGACGTCTCTTCCATGGACCACAGCGCAACTGCGATAGTACTATGGAAGTGTCGTAGGAGTTGGAGAAAGAAGCCAAGAGGAGAGGAAAGATAAAATCACGCACTTTTTCCCGTGGTAGTCCAATATGCCTTGGTGAACCGGGAACTTGGCTTGCGGCCTAGTCATCATCGCATTTCAGCACTAGACGGACGGGGGAAGCTTAGAGAAATAGCACCGACCCCAAGTTCGCTACCCGCTTCCCCATCATCCAGCCATTCACAAACAGAAACGCGCGATACGCCGGGCCGAGGGGATCGTCGAACGTGAAGGACATATGCACGTCGAGGAAGTCCACGATGTCCAGCTCGAACGTCGTGACGAAGAACCCGACGCCCGCCGCAGAGTCCGGGAGCCCGTCAGAGAGCGCGCGCGATTCCCAGGAAGTTGTATCGAATCCGGGCAGATGCCATCCCAGGCGTTCGCCGAACAGCCCACCCTCGTTGAATAGGCCGCGAACCTTGTCAGGGTATCTAACATGAAACCGTAGAATGCATGAGCTACAGACCCCGGATAAGAGCTTACCCAGTATACCCTCCGACCTTCCCTTGCACTTTCCATTCGGTGAAATTCCCTGAATCGAGAGCGAAGCCCCGTACACCGCGGGGGTTCTTGGACGAGTCGGTGTCCACTAGAGATCAGATGAGATAGGCCGCGAAAATATTAAACCAGACTGACGATCTTCGGTCTCATTCAAGCCCATGTTGTCCTGGATTGACGTCAGAAACGCTACTTCCACACATGCCAAACAAAAATACCTGCACGATGGTGATGACATTATCTCCGGGCAGCAATGCGCTTTCAGGGAATACGAATTGATCGTCTGTTTCCTCATGGATGTTGAAATTGTTTGTCGAGCTGCATGCTGAGTGAGTTAAAGCTACGATGAGGGAGGCGAGAATACTGACTTGCCGTACGAAGTGTTCAAAAACACGTCATTCAGCCAAACACTTGCGGCAAATGCTGTAAAGCCGCAGTTCATATTTTAGCTAGTCAAGTAAGAAGCCGATCATCACCTTGTCCCCCGTTAATCGACAGGTTAACGCTCTTCTCAGCCCCGGTGGAATTAAAATGTCCACGCCAAAGCACAACATTTTCACAGCTAAAAAGAAATCATGGTCAACAAGCTCCCCGAAAAGACAGGAAAGTCATCACAAGCCATAATCGCAGCCATACAGCACCCGGTCCCCATAATGCGGCTTGTACGGGATATTCGTCTCCGTGTGATTCGCCACAGTCCAGCCCGCATCATCAAACGCCCGTCCAATCTCGGGCAAACTGTCCCGGAACTTCCAGCCTGTCAGCTCCGGAACGCGCACGCCCCCCAGCGCCGCCGCACGCGGCACCAGCTCCGCGACGAACCCGCCAAAGGCCGTCACGCCCGCGCCTGCGCCCCAAACGACCCCGCCGTTCCACGTGATCGAGCGCACACTCCGCGGTGCAATCACCGTGAGCCGCACGCCCTCGAGCAGGTCGCCCGTGAGCGCGAGCTCCGCGCCCGACTCGGATATCGCCGCGCCGCGCACGAGGTACGGCCCGCCGACGAGCGCCGAACTGTTGCTCCCGATGCCCCAGAACCGCGCGAACGCGTCGCCGTCCGCCGCGCGCGCGAGGACGGGCGCCCAGAACGTCGCCGCCGTCGCTGAGTCCGCGAACAGCACGAGCTGCGTGTCCGAGTCGTACACCGTGAGCAGCCCTTCGACGCCCCCGAGGAAGCTGATGACCGTGCCCGCTGTGTGGTGCGTGCTGCGCGCGACGGCGGGGGACTGCGTGTGGAGCCACGGGTTGGGCGTCCCCGTGAGCTGGAGCGCGACCTCGTGTGCTTGGGTGGACGTGCCGTGCAGGAAGAGAACGTCCCGCCCGTCGATGACGCCGGCGAAGAAAATCTGCGCGGTGGAGTACGTGACGGAGGAGCTGCCGAAGGCGTACTCTGTGACGATGACCTTCGACTGCCGGCCGCCGAGAGTGATGGACGGTACAACGAGTGGGAGTTGCAAGCTGCCTTGGAGCGTATCCACGGTTAGCTTGAAGTCTGTGACAGTCCTAAATGCGATAGGCCAGCATCAAGCACGAGACGGAGAATTGACGAGGGATGGCGCTCACGTCGACGTGGAATCATTCAGGCGTGCGATATAAGACGACGTCCCCGAGTCGGGGTTTCGCAGTAGCGTGACAAACACATCAGGATTCGAGCTGGCTGTCGCCAGGCCGGTTCGGGAGTCTGTGACCCAGTCGGTCTTGTAAAAGTCCGGCGACGAACGCACAAACATCCCCTGCAATTTTAGCTCGTCGTATTTAGTTGTAAGTGCACGCGATTCAGTGATCTATTCCGAGCGTCAGATTAAAAGACAAATGTGTCGTAATACAGACAGGTGCTCCATAGTCGTATGAAGTATACACCTATGTCAGATCAGCATGGCTTAGAAACATAATCGGTGAATGTCTCTACTCCTCTGCAAGAAAGTCAGCTATCGAGTTAAGAACGGTGCAAGTGGTACTCACGGAAATGGTAACCCTCCCCATGACGTCCCCCTGCCAGTTGTTGATTAGCACCGGGCAAATAAAAGGGATATACTCCACGAACCCATAAAGCATGTAATAGTTAATCATTTTGGCATTGCTTGCCCAGAGGTGCAGATTGAATACGGACTGGAAGTCGGGGCCAGTGAGCTCCGCGCACGGGCCGTACCCTGCACAAATGCATGAAAACATGGAAGTTTCGCAGGAGGATGGACAAACCAGGCGCGGTGGGTCCCCACGCATCGAAGGAGCCCGCTTGGAATTCTGATACAGGATTAATTGGGTACGACACGATGAGAAGGGAGGGCGAAAAAATGACCTGGAATATACCACGGCTGCGAAGGGTTGACCCGCGCGTGGTATTCGTGGTAGTTAGTGACGACTGGTTTCCAGACCGACGGATGTGAGCAGTCGAATCGCTGCGGGTATGAGTCGAGGCTGCCCCAGAGTCAGAGAACGAGTGTTAGCAGGCGTAGATGGACGTACCCGTAGAGATCGACTGCGCCCTGAGTTCAAAGAAAAAATGAACGGACGGTAATGGATACCCTAAAAAGATGCCTGCCGTTCCGTTGATGAAATTCTCGCCTTGGTTCGGGTCGTTGTACGTCAGTGGCACGACTATGTCCGAGTCGTGGAACACCTTCTTCAGTTCTTCGAAATACTCGCCATGCCCAGGATCATGCTGAGTGTACTCGTTATCTAAACCAGCGTAAGCACCGATCGTTTGCACACAACCCAATTTACCCAGCTGGATAGCTACGAGAAAAAGTCAACAAGAAGTAAAGCCGATCAACAAGAGCATACCAATCACTGGGCCTCCGACGTTTACCTGGTAGGGCGCCGTCTCCTTGATGATGCCCTTTATGTAATCTTGCCAGACCTCAGTAAAGTCAGAGTCGTTCGTCCGCAGATGCCCAGCAACTTCAGAGGTGAGGTAGTGCGCGAGGCCTCCAGCGGAGGTTTCGGCGTTGATATACTAACAAATTCCAATCGTCAGAGGTGACAGACAGAACGACAGGATCTTACAGGTCCTGGTACGGAGTTACAGAAGCAGCAGAATGAGAGCTGGGAGACTGACCTGGTCGCACAACAACCCAGATTCCGGTCGCCATTGCAGCCTCATACAGAGGCTTCAGCGCCCGAAAGCCATCGAAATCTACGACTCCTCGAGAAGGGTTCTGCAGCCCCATATGTGTGTATATGCTGATTGCATTGAGGCCGGCTGCTTTCGTTTTCTCCAGTATGTCGGGCCAGAGAGACGGAACAGGGAGCCTCCAGGTGTGAAACTCGCCCGAGCTATCAAGCAGTCAGTGGCCGCTTGGATAGATAAGCGCGGATACGTACTGGAGGAATATCCGCTGTCCCTTCAGGATCAAACTGTAGCTATCGAAGCGCACGTCGTCCGTGCGCCAATCAGATGCTTCAACAGGTGAATGAATTTGGACCTGCGGCCGAGAGAAGAGCTAGAGGTTTCTTTCAGCTATATGAAACAGATCTCTGGCCGAAAGCGATACTTTGGACGTGATCTGGACGAGAAAGACAGCGGAAAGGATACATCCCGCTAGCCGGAATCTGCCGCTCCTCGGTGGTTTCCTTGAGTACGAAGTAGCTAGCGCTCCCAGCTTGGTGTCTGACATCTTGGACGCGATTGACGCGTACGTTCGATGATGTAAGGGAAGGTTGTTGATGGCATTGATGCGGAGCGCCGCAATTCGAACTCCGCTGCTCGCGCTCACGTGCGCACCACTAACTACTTGGCGCGTTGCGCAAATGTGGATGGGGACGGGAGCGCGCAAGGCTGGACAAATGGCCCAGTCGGAAAATTTCAGTCGCGACCGTATTCAGATAAGGTAGGGCTCATCCAAATACTGTAAAGCTCACATGACGGTCCATTTTCGGGCAAATTCGTCGATAAATGTCGCAAATAATTAGTGAGCCACGTTGGAGCATGAATGACTCACCAGGGACATTTATCCACGACATAAGGATGATTTGGACGTGAAACGCGCTGCCGAAGCCCGTCGTGTCAGTTGCCGCCGTTTTCCTGCTTTGGACGCATTCGTCTGTGGCTGGTTGGGCAAAGTGTGTAGAGGCTAGAGGCACATTATTGGTCCGGGAAAGTGGACAGGCCCGGACGGCGGAGAGCGGGGACAGCGGGAAGGGAGATGGTAGGAGGAGGCAAGGAATTTTTGGAATTCCCGCACTAAAGTCATCTGTGCGTCGGGAAATACCTGTCCCAAATGGGCTTATGCGCGCACTTTCTGCAGCTGGCAGGTTTGAGCAGAATTGGACGGAACGTGTTCAAAAATCCATCTGCGATGGACTCATCATTATGCCCAGAACTGTCAGTTTCTGCCGATATTTTAAGTGGCAGTTTGGGGCATATCTGGGCATACGGGATTGGAAAGTTGAACCGCACCACCTTCCCTTAAGTTTTCATCAGGTTAACTTAGAAATACTTCTCGGTATTTTGAATTCAGATATTATGTACAGCCCGCCATCAGTCCTTGGATGAACACGCTACATTTGATTGTTCATATAGTAAGTTCAACGCGGGGGGGTGAATTTAAATGGAATGGGGAGACTAAGTCAACCCCTCAGAAACAAGTGCTGAAGCCCGTGCACTCCTAGCCTCCACGGTACACTTGAACGGGAGTGGTCGGCTAGGATCCTTTTAGATTAGACCTCGATAGAAACTTCCCTAGACTTACCTCACAGTGCCGCTCGTCTGACCCAAACGCGGTTCGATCGCCACCCCATTCTCGTCGTGCGCTTTGGAGATGTTGAAGACGGAGATGATCATGCTGCATGCTATGAAGAGGGTCGTGTCCGCTAGCAGTTTTCCTGGCGTTTAAATTTCAGCTATGCGATGTAAGTATTAGAAAAATCGGGTTGCCTGGGCAGATTCTGGGTGGATACCAGGAATCAGTGAAATCGGAAGTCAGAGCATTGAAGATTAATGACCGTCGTCCATATCCAAAACAGATACGGGAGGGATCCTGTTCAGGTTCTTGTCCGTCTTTGTCGATGAACCTGCTCGGGTTGAAGGTCATGGGATCCGCATAACGTTCTGGATCGTGCGTCATCTTCCTGTGTGTAAATTTCAATCGGATTATGCGTATCCTGATACACAACACCGACCATATATTTGGGATGACAATTGAGTCCTTTGGTATAAGCAACGGTTCGAAATCTCCCCCTCTGTCATAAATGAAATCTTCACGAGTTCGATGAGGTATACCTACCAATGTGCATTAGAGGACGACATGAAAAATAAACACAGGATATTTACCAGTCGGTGCAGCTACATGCCAACGGAGGACTTCCTTGCAAAGCGCATTCATGTACGGAAGCTGGGCGCGATCGGAACTCTGCGGCAGTCTGTCGGAGCCAATCACCGCGTCGAGTTCCTTCTGGGCCGCCGCTTGGACGTCCGGATAAAGAGACATTGCCAAGAAAAACGCTTCAAGTTGGGACGCAGTCTGAAATACGGCAGTCAGAAGCTGTACTCCCGGTGGAATAGTTTGCTTTCACCGTGTCACTCCCCCCGGCTTGAATGGAAGCAGCTGCCCATTTGATCAGGTATTCCTCGTCGGGCCGTTGTTCTAGAAGGGACGACGTGAATGATGTTTCAGCGGTGCCCGCAGCCTACGAGCTGATAAACCTGAGTGACAACTTCAAGACGATACAGCACTTGCCATTTGAATTTTGACGTAGCTGTAGGGAGTTTCAATGGCTTCTAGGAGCTGCTTTGACCATGCTTTGGCCGTGGTGTGGAATCCACCACCGGGTAACCATTCGGGCCAGTAACGTACTAGTGAGGCATTTCAAAGGCCGGAAATTCTCCAAACAATGCGACTCACAGGCTGGTATGATGTCGACCAGGAAAGCCGCTGGTTTAGTCGAGTTTGTGAAGTTTTCTGCTGCGGTGTCAAATAAATCGATGTATGGGTCTTTTCCTGGTCCGTCCAAGATATGGTATCCGTATGCGATACGAAGAACGATTGCTCCTGTTGACCTGCCACAGGAAAAGATTAGTGAAACAAGTACCCTACATGTTCAAAGGACCCTCCCACCTTTGTATTTCATCCTCTACCTTGGTCCGATTCTGCAAAAGATTGCCCAGAAACTCGCGGATTTCCGATTCGATCAGAGGGGCAAACCGCTGAACAGTGTTCTGGCTGCCGAAGAGCTGGTGAAAAAGCTTCCGCTCCTTCCGCACTCTATCCCCATACTGGGAGAGAGAAAGCGTGTTCCGAAACCCGACCAGTTCACCGCCCATCTGAATGACTGGCCGCTCTGAGAAATTAGAACCTCGAACGTCAAGAAGATCTTCCGCGATGCTCAAAGAGTTGACAATAACCATGGTTTGCCCGAAGACGGTCAGGGATGAGATGTCACCTGGTAAATCCTGAGTGGGTGGAGAATTTCATGCTGTCGACGTACCCCAAACGTTTCCAAGCTCCGCAAATCCAACCCAATAATCATTGGAAGGAACGTCCGAGATGTTACCCACAAGGGGGAGTCCTCGAGGCCCAGGTGGCAGTGGGGGACTTGCCTTCTTGCGTAGGCGGTAAGAGATTAGAATGATCACGAGAGCGAGAGAAACAGCCCATCCAGAGGAGAACATCGATAGAGCTTAAGGCCAGATGCAGTGATGAGTTTGTGGTGTCGAATTTCCTTTTGTGGTATCCGTGGGAACATGTTGCACGTCAGAGTACGTGTGCCTGGAACCGAGCCGTCCATGGACGGCTCGGTAATGGTGTTTGTGGGCATCAAATTTCCTAAAAGAGTGAAACCGAAAACGGTTTCACCCGGAAAGGGTGAAGATATATGGAGTTAAGTGAAACCTGAAAAGGAAATAATTCACGTGATTATATGACCTGCCGCCCGACCCCCGAAACATGTTTCCATTCGTTCTCCCCGACCACTTCATATTTTGCCAAGGTTTAAATTGCTACTTCCTACTACGATAACCACACATATTCTATCAGCAGCTTAGATTAATTGCACCCTTCAAATAGAACAATCCAAACAATCCATGTATGTACATCTCAAGTGAGCGGAAAATTGCATGTATCAAGTCCACCCTTGGGCACACTTTGTATCGGGATGTGAACCATCCCTTCCGTCACAACGTCTTCTCCCACAATCTCCACATGGACTTTTTGCATAGAGACTTTTTGCTAGACCCGGGGCAACCATTTTGCCTACATTTGAAGCATGGACACTTCAGCCATTTAGCTTTCTCTTGCTCTGCAATTAAAAATATATCGGATGTTGAAGCTCGCTTCTTGGATGTGCCCACATTGACTGATGTTGGATTAAAGGAGGGTATTTGGCTGGTAGGTTGGAAAGTTATGCTTGAAGAATTGTCTGGCCCGTCTAAGTAATCTGCACTGGTATCTTCGAAGTAATTTGCACTGGTGTCTTCAAAGCTATTGGCAAATTCCAGCAAACTATCAAGCTGTGAGCTTGTTGGGATATCATCTGGCAGAAATTGTTTGTCTACTTATGTATGGCATGTTTGGCTAGGCTCGTTTCAGCCTCTCTAGTATCCCGGGCGTGAAATCTGAAGACAGTCGTTCAGATCACGTATACTAGAGAGGCTGGAGTTTACGAGTACAGCCGAATACAAACTGCCTCGGAGTTTGAAATTGAAACGCCATGGAAACGCTGAGCCATCAGCTCCATCAATTAGTGCCTCAAATTCGCAGAAAAGAAATGCTCAAAGGTCGTTCATTCCTTGGGTTAAATTCTACCGAAAAATTTGGTGGGTCTCTTATTGATCCAAATATGCGCCTGCAAAAAGTACGGCGCGAATAGAGAACTTGAGAGCCCGAGGGACATGCCATCAAATGTTTTAAACTCCGAGGCACTTCGTACTAAGCTGTACTCGTAAATCCAAGCCTATGTTTGGCACCCTCCCTGGATGCAAACAAGTGCCTGGCGGTCACACTGAGAGCTCAAATGACACCAAATTCTTGAAGTTGCCTGTCTGAAGGTAGATTGGTCCTGTGGGAGGTATGAATCTCTCCTTTCTTTCCTTCTTTCTCTTTCCTCTTTTAGTTATTTATTATTTATTATTCAGCACCCACAAACACCATTACCGAGCCGCCTGGACGCCTGTGTCGCTGTTGTAAGATCTTAGCTCCGCTTTCCGGATAAAGGACAACGAAATATTTCCCACACTTTCCAGTGTCTGATCAGGCATAAAGGGAGGCCCCCGGAAACTACCATGACCTTGTCCGGGTTGAGCCCAAAATCTGGGCAGTTTTACCTTATGAAATTTGGCCTTCTGGACCTCTATCTCGGACAAGGTTTTAGGAGGGAAAATTGTGATTTTTCTCTCAGCTCAGATTTTTGGGCTGATTGACTGGGAATTGGTCTGTTCTGGCGTGTTAAATCAATTCAAATCTCTGATCAGCGGCGTTCAACACAGATGTTTGTACCAAATCTACACCATTCCATGGCTCCAGGTACATACACACCAAAAAAAGTTCTGCGCTCCGCACAATTTACTCTATGGCAGACAAAGTTCCCCGGGTTTCAGGCTCTTTTACTCTATATCGCGAACTAGGTTGGGGGTCATTTTGGGCTTCAGTTTTACTCTATCCCAGACAGGGTTGCATGGTAGTTTCCGGGGGCTAGTAAAGGGTGTGTAGGCAGCTTTTTAACCTACCCAGCCGCACGTTACGGGGTTGGTGGATTCTCAGTAGCGGTATTTTACAGCGGAATATGTGTAGTAATACATTTCTTGTCATACTAGTATTGGTGATCGGCAACCCTGTCAGAAATCGGTGATCTAAAATATGGTATTACCAGATTAGGTAACTCCCCCTATTTTCCAACAATACCTTGCTCAAATGCCCTCTTAACAGAGTCAAAAGCTCTTGAAAAAATCTGGAGTGTTTTTTTAATGATTTAAGATGTATTTTGGTACTATTTCTCTGATATAAATCCAGCCAATTAATGGGTTAGTGTATATTCTTCTTTCAGTCTCTACTAGAATTACAGCTCTCTGTTGCTTGTGTTTTATTCAAACTTGTGGTGTAGCAGGTGGTATTCAGTAGTTAGATTAGATCTATCGTTGTCGATTTTATATTCTTTGCCAATGTGGCCGCACAGAGTGAATTCTAGACCCAAAATTGATTGGTTTGGGCATATCAAAGCTGTAAATTAAAATTCTGCAATGATAGTTTTAAAGAGGATGCCCATTCCATTATATTTCTCCATACAAAGTAGACCTCAAAGTGGACAGAGGAGCCAGGACGGGGCAAACATCGGAGTTTGAATTTGGCAGAGCGTTGCCGATCACCGTATGTGTAATCCATCACTAGAACCAAGAACCTTAATTTTGCCAACCCCTCCACGGCGTACTACACATATTCTGCTGTAAAATACCACTACTGAGAATCTCGTAACGTGCAGCTGGGTCGGAGACTACGCACTTTCCTACATTAATGTATTGTGTTCGTTCGGTTCATCACCGTCACGTGACATACACGTCGCGTCGAATCGAGAAACACGTCAAAATATAAGTTCCAATTGCATGTAAACCAGCTACCGTACGACAAGCGGAATGATAGACCTTCGTTGTAAAGTCTGAATTGATTTTTTTTTTTTCATATCTATCAGTCAGTCTCATCTCATGGACAATCCAATTGATGATATACAGTTACAAGGATAATTACAGGAGCGCCATCTTCTCTCGATTTGGCCCCCACGCCTTCCCGTCCTGTTCATTCTTGAGCTGCGACTCAAACTGCCCCTCGTATTTTTTCTCCCGCATCCAGCTCTCCAAGGTATATCCCGTTGGATGAACGCTCCGAATCCAGGCCATGTCTTTCTTGATGATATCGTCGCGCAACACCCGCCAGAACGCGGAAAAGTTCTCGCGGATAGTGACGGAGCCATTGCCGCGTTCGCGTTCATTTGCTGCGGGGTTGTTGATCCGATCGTCGAAGTTGGTCCACCATTCGTCGATTGTTTGGCTCTTGAAGACGGCGGGGTAGCCAGTGACGCGTGTGAAGGTCTGCAGCAAGGAGTTGGTACATGCAACACCACAATTTTTGGTATGTGAATGCATACCTCGACGAGGTGTTTCCACCCAACCTTCTCCGTGCTAATCTCAAGATTGCGCGCAGACGTCTCGGCGCGATGGTCGAACGTCCAGCGGGCCCACCAGCCGAGATCACCCAGGGCGATCATGGGATCTGTACGTCCGCAACTGGCGATGCGAAGACAAAAGTGCCATCCTTGCGCTTATTCAAGGGCCCAAACATCACCTACGGAAGAAATTAGAATGTGCCACCACCAGGAACTAAACTTTAAACTTACCGTCTGCAGCAGCTCCATGTATGGGCCGCTGGTGACCTTGCTCCAGGTTAGGCCGTCATCGGAGAGGATAGATGGCTGCGCCTGGAGCCACTCTCCGACTCGTGCTTTCCCGTCCATGTGTCCAACTTTGTAATTTGGATTGTATCCCGTATCCTACAGACACTGTGAGTGTGTTTATCAACAATGAGGGAGACGATGCACACCTTGAATGGGTGATGGAGATTGCTCCAGACGTAGTGTCTCAAGGATGGCGTCTGTTTAGCGGTCTCGAATATCCTGATACCGCTGTACTGTAACCAATGTGATATGAGAGGAGGATAGAATAACAAGAAGGTAAGGTTACAATTTCTTTCATTTCTCCCACAGTAAACCCGTCAGTGTTGACCCAGGCGCCGTATGCGCCGTCGAAGGCGGCAGCAACGGAATCAAAGTCGTCGAAGGCGCCTGCCACAAGGATTAGACATTTTCCCATGTGCAAATTAAATAAATCAAATTGACGAACCTTGAACGCACTCGACCCCGCGGGCACTCAACTGTAGCGCATGACTACCCTTGGGGTCCCTGGTCAGAGCGCGCACCGCATAGGGCGAGGGACTCCCGTCCGCGATAGGTGCCAAAAGCGCATCAATGACTGCGCGTCCTTGCGCACCGGTTGCACCGATGATGACGATAAGTTTCTGAGAAGACATTGTTAATTAGATGCTTGAGACGAGTGACCTTGAATGCTGAATGAGGCCCTTTCAGACGTTTTTAAACGATTCATCTGTGAGCCTAGGTGACATATGGCTTAGTGACCCCACGTCACTTTCGGGCATCGGTGGGACAGGAGTGCCCGAGCTTCTGCTGAAATACAGAGCCTTCCATGTCAAAGCCTTAGGCCTTGGAGAAGAGTGTCAGAATTGTTGGAATGAGAAACCGTATGCATATTATTCTGCTCACTAATTACCTCGGGCAGAACTCTCTAGAATATTATTACTGATACGGACGGATCTCGTAGCTTACTTATTATCTTACTAGTGTATTTTCTGGCGTAGTATAAAAGCTATGTATAGAGTAGTGGACGCTCAGTCTGTTATACACTTATTTATCCGATCAACTTTCTACAAGAATCTGAGAGTGCTTGGAGACTCGTGATCTGACTTGCGATTCGGAGAGAACACAGCATCCGAAACCAAAGCAGCCCCCGAACACATTATTTGGTCATTCAAGTCTCTAGAGCCTTGGGTATCGTTACAAAGTCATTCGAAGAACCAGAGGTGCTAAACGCTAAACCCGGCTGTCATCGGGTCAAACTGATCATTGATGAGTCATATGACGTGCTGGATCGGACTTTGAAACAGCCTCGGCGACAACCGGAAGATTGCGGCTCGAGCGGTTAGAAGTTTTCGATCCGCGCGTCGAAATTGGTCCGCCACTCGTCGATCGTCTGGCGCTTGAAGACCGCGCGCTGGCCAGTGACACGCGCGGACGTCTCCAGTGGACACTCAGTAATGCGCCTCGGGCGAAGAAAGCATTATCTAGATACCTCAACCAGCCGATCCCATCCAATGCTCTCCGGGCTGACACTGAGATCGCGCGCGGACGTCTCCGCGCGGTGGTCGAACGTCTAGCGCGCCGACCAGCCGAGGTCCACCAGCGCAATTATCGGGATTTTGCCGTCCTCGATTGGGGACGCAACACAAACGTGCCGTCTTTGCGCTGGTTTAGCGGCCCAAACATCGCCTGCGGGAAAAATGTGGATTGTGGATGCTAGGCTTTATAAGCACTTACACCTTGGAGCATGTCCATGTACGGCCCGGTTGTAAGCTGGCTCCAGCTGAGGCTGTCGTTGAACGGCTGGGCCTGGGGCCATTCTCCCATCGTAGCTTTCCCGTCCATCTGTCCGACCTTATATTCCGGGTTGAATCCCGTATCCTGCGGACATGATATATGGTGGATATTTATTGGCAGGGTAACGAATAGAGCACGGACCTTGGTGGGATAGGGAAGGTTGCTCCATACGTAGTGCCTCATGGACAGCGACTCCTTTGCGATCTCGAAGATCCTCATACCGAAGTACTACATGCAAGGCAATTAATATCGATTTCGGGCGCAGATCAGTTGAAGGAAAATACCCGACAATCTCCTTCATCTCTCCGACGGTAAACCCATCCTTGTTGGTCCAAGCGCCATATACGCCAACGAACGCAGCCGCAACAGTGTCAAAGTCGTCAAACGTGCCTGTCGCGATCATTTCAACATTGAGTCAGCATGTCCGTGGTCACGAAACCTTGAAACTCGACTCCTTTAAATTTCTCGCTCAACTGAAGCGCATATTTACTCGTCGGATCCCGAGTCAGCGCGCGCATCGAATAGGGCGAGGCACTCCCGTCCCCGGCAGGCGCGAGCAGCGCATCGATGACCGCACGTCCTTGGGCACCAGTTGCACTGATGACGAGTATCAGTTTCTTGGAAGACAATTGGAAAGTATGAATTGGGAGAGGTGAGAGCGATTGTATAATATTACAGATACGCATTTAAGCGATTCTACGAGCTTCCATTGTGGCCAGTTTTTCAGGGATGGCTATGGGCTTAGTGGACCCCAAGTCGCGCTCGGGGATCGGTCGAGTGGCCATGCCCGAGCGTTCGAAAAAGATATTTTGGAGGCAAGCCCCCCAAAAAACGGTAGAGCGCCGAAGCTAGATGATGAGCAAATCTGATTTCCCGTTGTCCTAGAAGTTAACAGAATGGGAAGGGACCGGGCATGCCCGAGTTTCTGCCAGGAATGGTGAACCCCTCGTGTCTTTATGAATATGATAGGTTTTAGCATCCAGATCGGGAGAAGAACGCCAGAGACTAAGTCAGATGCAGGACAAAAGCTTGCAATTGTGTCAAGACCGATTCGGAGACAAAGAAGTTTCGTGCGAAAACGAGGAGCCAGCCCTATCCCGAAAGATCCAGGCGGATGGTGAACAAAGGCGAAAAGAGAGTTTTGATGCCACCGGGCGCAGTTTGAAACGGCGAAGCTCAGGGGCACAACGTTTTAAACCTTTCGGATGTCGAACGAGACTTGAACTTTCAAGTCTCGTTCGACATCCCTCCTGTTTGTGACCTACCTCTCTCTCAATTTGGAGGTGATTTTTCTCCGGATTGAATCGAACTCATGCAGACGCGGAGAAGATATGCATTGAATCGGTTTGGAAACGGTCTCTTGGACCCAAAGGATGACAGTGCGGCACAGAAGGTATTATTGTTTTGCTATACAGGATGTCCGACGGATGGGCGTGGTATGTCATGGGTATGTACTTATGATGTCTGGACTGGGTGAGAATGGAGACTAAAGTTCCGGATGTAGTGCCAGTGTACATGGAAGCGCGGATGATAATGATGATGATGGAAGAAGCAAGTGGCGAAGAAAGATGGTGGAGATAGAGAGGATACATGCGTCTCATAGTTCGGACCCCTGGGTGACGATCCACAGTATGGCGAGTAGCATGACACCAACGAGCAGACGTGACAGGGGATGCTCTAAGATCGCTGCCAGTGGTTCGTCGGGGCTGTATGAAAATGAAACAAGCCATGGAGATGTGAATTATGTGGACTCACTTCGAGGAAAAGACGTCTGTGTTCGTGTGGCTCAGAGTAGGAGGGAGGGCAGCGGACGTCGTGTGGCGTTTCATTTCCGCGTCCAGAGTATTGGGAACGCCGCTGGCGACCCAATCGGCACACTGTAGGGCATCCGCTGGAGATTCCAAGTCCTCTCCTAGGTCCATGGTGTACTCCTCGAACCACTCGTCGTCGCTGTCGTACGAGTCTGAGCCCGCAGCAACTGCGTCAAAATGCCTGAAAGTTTGAAAGAAAACAAACGCACCAGAGTAGGGGAAATCACTGTGGTCAGAGTTTTCGAGTGAAGGCGCTGGCCTGTCGTGGTGGTTGCGGACTGATTTGGGTTCCATTCGTGTCGATGTGGTTGTAGAGGGGCAGGGCAAGTGTGGGAAGTGTCTCTTTCACGTGCAATCGGGCACGGCAGTTGTTGTTGCGAAGTTTGGAATTTCTGGCACAAGTTTTAGCCTCAGAACTTCGTGAACAAGAGTCTTGAAGTTTAAGACGGGACAGCAAGGCACCGCCTGACTTCTAAATGGATGATAAAAGCGAGGACGCCGAGAATCGAGATTGGCCGAGGTCGCTTGCAATCGCGTCGCTGACGTGATGGGTCTTTGTCATGGCCAGCGGCTGTGTTGTTCTGGTTGAATCTGGACCGTTCATCGTTCAACTTCTAGAGAACTCTCGTCTCGATCTCGATCATTCCGGGTTGCAATTCTTTTATGTCCAAATGGAGTACTATGGCTTCCATTGGGCTTGAAACGGACATAAAGTTTGAAAGACTCGTCTCTTGAAGTCTGGCCTGGCTTCTTGCCTGGCTTTGGCTTAAGCCATGGCTTGACCGAAAAATCAAAACTTGGTTCATGCTACTTGGCAAGTTGTATAGATAATCTGTGAATCATACTTTATTAGCTCAGCATGTTTAATTGTGTGCACTTTGTGGCCATAATTATATGTTTTGAAAAATTCCGACCACTATTAGGGTCGTTCACAGTAGCCTTTTTTCGCTCCTTTTTTCCTCCCTTTTTTGTATTCCTTTCCTTTTTTCCTGGTTTTTTTTCCCTTTTCAACTCAGGCATGTAAAAAGGGTTGAAAAGGGGGGGAAAAACCTAGTCAAAGTGCCAAAATGATGAAAAACTAGAGAAAAAAGTGGCCAAAAAGGGAAGAAAAAAAGGCTACTGTGAAATCCCCTGTCTGTGGCTCCCTTTTTCGGCCCTTTTTCATCTCCTCTTTCGACTTTCAGTAGCTACTAGAGCTGGCATGTCTGCCGCAATTTTCAGCAAGGGCTGCACTGAGCCGTGAGCATGGCCGCGGCGGCCCGGTATGACTGTCCATGACCCGGTTACATCATGTCCATCGATCTCATCCAGGCTGACCATAGCCCCACGAGCAGAGGAGAGAGGAAAGAGGGTTAGAAAAAGAACTGTAACGACTGCAGAAAATTGAGTTTCAAGCGGAGTTTGAAATTGAACATAAGACTCGGCAAGTCGGCAAAGGTGTGCCAGAGGCTTCAAGAGTGCTCGAACAAATCTTCATTTGTTAGGCTGTTGAGTGGAAAAAAGGGGCCGTGCACAGAAAAAAGGGAGCAAAAAAGGGAGCAAAAAAAGGAGCAAAAAAAGGGCCAAAAAAAGGGAACCGTTGTACACTCCCAATTTGGTCGGAGCTCCCAGGGATCTCTTTTCTACCATATTGGGACTTGTATATCGGGAGATCCGAAAAAACATCCCTGAGATATCGAAAACAACAATCCCTGAGAATTCTGGGATCCAATATCCCTCGGACATCCCTGGTGGAGCTTTTCGGGTCCTGATTCATCAGACCATCCCACGAATTGAAAATAAAATTGGCTTGTAAAAATGAATCTATTCACAATACATAATACCATAGATGTTATGTAACAAGGACTGCAAAGGCCGTTATCATGCTCATGAATTGTGGTGAGGAAGCCAGTGAAAAATTGGAGGTTGCGATGCACAGTGGGATTTTGGGAATGATTGCGGCATTGGGATTACACTTGATGGCATATTGATGACTTGATCCTGAAAAGTGTTGGGCACCGAAGATGGTTTGGGGTCTTGGAGCTGTGTGGTGGTCTTGAGACAAGGCTCAGGAGCAGTTGTTTGAGGTTCAAGAGACACTTGAGGCCAAGTTTCAGGAAAGCTTGATTGCGAAAGAGAGAAATCTCTTGAAGGAGGATTTGGGCAGGCACATTGGAAAACTTGGCACATCCAGCAAGGATTGAGGGGAAACAACAGGCCAATGTTGATGTAAGCTGCAGAAAATTGACCTATGGCCAAAGAAGATGTCACAGTGTGGAAATGGTGTGAGGAAATGAAGGGGAAGGTGGGGAAAGATGAGAAAAGTGTACAAAGTTAGGACTTGTTTGTTGATCAGATCATCAACTTCGCATGGCATGCACAGACCATTCCACCACCCAACGTGAAAACAGTAAATTAGGCATTGGGAGTCCCAAATTTTACATTGTGTGTTCAAGGCATATGTGAAGGGAGGTTGGGTAGGCTTGAATATGAGCAATGTGTGGAAATAGTCTGCCTTCCAAAACCCTCTCAGACGGGAGGTCGCAGAATTCTCAGGATGTTCCACTGATGTTTGTCAGATCTCCTCCAATATCTGACATCAGGTCTCCTGATGACATCCGACCAAATTGGGGGTGTATATGATTGCCATCTCAACAACAAAGGCACTCAAAATGGAATCTATCACCGTCTGGTGAGCAGAAAATTGGATCCTGTAACCAATCACTGATAAACATATTTTTCTATAGAAAAGCATGGCCTGAACATGCCTTGTACTCCATGCATTGAAGCCATGGCTTGCTGGCCTGGCTTTGGCTTTCAAAATCTCAAACTAAAGGGAACAGATCACCATCTGTCACCATACAATCTCTCTATGTTTTGCATCACAATGTGTCATGGAATATTGCAGCTACTTCTATAATGGACCAGTGAAACACTGCACCTGAGTGCAGCAGTGAAACAGCACTAGTGTGCCAAGTGAAGCGAGATAAACTCAACTGACCACCAAACTAATCACTCCTCAATCTCAAATACTATTGTGTTGTGTTTGGGGAAGTAGGGTACATATCACCTGTCAAGTAGTGTAGATCAGATTCCAAAAGGTTCTTGTACAGAAGTCTGTTTTTCAAATCAGTGCGCAGAGTCCTAGTTCCACAGGAGCAAACCAACAATTCTTAGATATTTGAGTGTAATGAATGGTCCGAGCCTAAGGCTTCTAGGATCACACTCTTAGATACCATGGGACAGAAGGTTTCAAACTAAAACTACTGCCTGAGCTTTCAGCTACTAAGGTCACTAGAGTCAGATGCAGGTTGGAAAACGGGCTACTAATACATGGTGGATGAGCACTTATGAGGTCTTAGCTCAAGTCTAATGGTTATTCACCATCAAGGTCTTTTCTCATCAATCAACTCTTATTAGATTCTAGTTAATCCCAGAGCCCATAATGTGGGGGTAAGATTCATTGCCTACAAACAAAGTAAACTATGCCTTTTATACATTTTACAAATGGTTAAACAGATAAGAAATGTCTGGGCAAACATTGCTATCAGTCAAGCTAATGATGCAGGAGGCTAAGCCCCAATGTCACAGTCTATTGGTTGCCTATTAAAGTAACTCTCCCTGGTAGCTATAAGTTCTGTGGGAGGGTCCACCCCAACTAATCATGTGGTCTCAATACTGTCTCTAAGCAAGCCAAGTTGCCGAATGAGCAACAAGCATGCCATTCTGATCCTCAGATGTGCAGGTTGGTTAGACCTGTTCCAAGGGTAGGTATATTCCCTCCCACCAAAGTGCCATCTCTTCATAGTCATTCTGTCTCGCAGGTGGTTTCAACATGGTTCAATAGTAAGTGAGCCTCCTGTAGCTCAGTCATCGCTCTCTGCCCATTTTCCTTCTCAAATCCCATGCATGGTTGTATTATCCAGAACCCTCCCATGGAACTAGGATAATACTTCTGTGGAGTCCTCTAGTCAGGCTTGACTTATTAGTTGCTTCCCCTCGGAACTCAACTACCACTAACTTGTATTAAGCCAATGCCATCTTTGTTAGCTCCTCCATAGTTCCCCTTGGTTGAACTCAAGCACAGACTTCAGTGGGTGGACCTCTACAAACCCTTCCATGGAACTCTGCCCAGCATGGGTGAGTCAACTCTATCTTGTCCAACCCTTTCTAGGCTGGCATAGATCTAGTAACCCTTGGTTTGGTTCTTTAAGCTGGCTTGCAGCTGTCTATATTCCAAGTACACTATCCCAGGGAGGATATGTACTCTAGGTATATGTCTTGTCTAGATGATAGGCCTTAAGAATGAAAAGTTGCAGAAATGCAATTTTCATGCATGTGCAGATGTTTACCTTATCGCCATCATCCACCTCGTTCTCCACATTGTAACACCACCTCTTCTTGGAAGCCGACTGAGCTGCCTCCACCACTGCCTGTGCCAACAACTGGGGGTTCTTGGGGTTCAGCTGAACATTTGCTGAACACTTGTGAATGATGACTTGCCATGACAACACAGAAGCATCAAATTCAACGGTTTTGTAGAGTGTGTTGGCCGGGTCCCCATAGGTTTTGATATCTGTCTGGTAAATGAGATTGTACAACCTGATGGAAGAAAATTATATTAGATAAAGGAAAAAAGGATGGAAGCAAGGAACGCACATGTCCAGTTCTTCGGGTGTCTTGCAATCCTTGCGATTCTTTTCAATGAGTTCATCTATCTGCAGCCAGTAATTTTCTTCAATGAGCCATGGATATTTGACTGTGGGACTGGGAATACAAAGGATGTGGGCGGCGATTGTCATGCTCGTCATTGTTGGTGGTTGCAGGTGCAGGGTGTAGTGTATTGCTGGACACGATGGGCAGCAGGTTGGCAGCAGTGATGGTGGATGTGAAGGAAGAGGTGCTGGAGGAGGCGGTGGTGATCGCGGGCCGAAAAACCTGGATCTTGCGAGACCTGGGTGGTCCTCGGAGAGATCTTCGGACTTTATATTGTAAGGATTGCGTTAGATTACCGTAGAATAGAGCGGGTGGGATGCACACAATGGCGGTGGGGGGCAGAAGAGCGCCGTGAAGAGCGCCAACGACGATACAAGGGGGTGAGGCACGTGAATCGTGTCCAAAAAGACACATGTCACATCGTGGGCGATTATTGAATAAATTATCGAAGAATTGCCTTACAGGAGCCAAGGGCCATGAGGAGGTGCAAAGACAGGCTGCAACACACCCCGCGAATACTGTCAATTACGCAGAACAAGTGAGTACCTTTAAATGTCCACTGTCACTGCCACATCTCCCAAAAGTCCCAAAAAGTATACGAAAATCTAGCTCAACGTCGAAAGCGCACTGCCCACTATACATGCAGCCATCATGGCCGCACAGAACAGCGCATTACCGCCGCGTAATGATCCCGCGGCGCCTTTCGAATCAGAGGACGAGCTCGGCGCCAACGCTGCATTTGATCCAGACGGAAGAGTGCCACCCGAGCCCAGAGTGGGTATCGCTACCGCGGACGGGTCCGCTATGCAGGAGGAGGCCACGGCGGCGGCCGGCGTGGTTGGGGTGGTCATGGCGAAGTTGATGGACCCGTTGCCTGCGAATGAGCACGCAGTCGCCTCCCGGTTGTTCAGCTCGTAATATTGACTAAACACATAGGAGAGCCGGGTCGCTGTGCGTTCATTGATACATAGTCAGACACCGAGACCCAAAATGAACCGGGGTGGCTTACTGGGATTGCACATGCTCATGTGGCCATAAACGCCCTTGATGCCGTCCGAACTGACGTCGTCGCAGGACCCGCCGTCGTTAATCAGCAGGCCGCACGCCTGGCCAAAGAGGACGCCGACGACGACGTTGTAGTCTGTTGTTGAGGGGCGAAAGCGGCAGCTAAGCTGGCTCTCGACGCAGTTGCACGCCGCCTCGTTTGGGGTGGGCGGCAGCGTGGACGACACCGTCCATGAGGCGGTCGTGTTCCCGACCGCCCATGTGACGCTCGACGCGGGGCATGAGGGGAACGAGGAGTCCGAGACAGAAGACTTCCCTGGGCTGTTGACGAAGGTCACTTTGTTGTACTCAGATACCAGGTTCTCGAAGTCGCCATTGGTGGTCACAGTGGTGTTGTCTGCGGAGAGGGTTACCATTCCAAATTCGTGTCCTCTGCTTAAGGCAGAAAAGTAGCTGAAGGCCACACCGCCTGACCAAACGTCGGTCATGGGGGCGCTAATGGAGACTTAATAAGTGTGCAGGGTAAGTTCGAAAGGTGAAAACTTACCTGAAAAGGGTGGCGACTTCTGTCCAAATCCGAGGATTAGGGTTGCAGTTTTCGCTCCCGAACTCCGAGCTGCAGACTATCAGGCCCAAGGAAGACGGACAACAATGCGCGGTCTTACAAGTACGCAACGACGTTGTAGTCTGCGAATTCAGCATTGACGGCATTGAATGAGGTGTTCGCAGCATTCCCGCACCACTCGCTAGTCAAAAAAAATATGAATATATGAGCTTCGAATAAGAACAGACGCACTAATTATTCAGGCCGAATATATCGATGGACGTGCTGCCAGAATTGGACCCGGACGGATCGCAAGACAAGTAGTCTGCGACCACGTCGCGGAAATTGGAGGCACCATCGATATCAGCGTAACCGACGAGCGCGGAGGACGAGATAGAGGTGCTGGAACGCTGGTGAGTGCGGGCGTAAGCGCGAAAACATAGGACGCACAGATACGCCTTCATGTCGCGGGCCGCTGCCTTGATGAACGGTGCCGCATTGATAGCTCCAGCAGTCAGCACTTCGTTGCCAACATTGTACGCCAGGACGTTGTCATATTTTGAGAAGGCATTAACCGTGTTGATGTACTGGTGGGAGATAAGCCGCCAGTCGGATATTATCGTGGTGAAGAGCCTGACCTGGTCCTGGATATTGGTGCTCCAAACCGGTTGGGTGGTGTCGATGGACCCGTTGAGCGCTGCATGTAGGACATCAGTAAGTTTAGGACAATCAATTGGCGACATACGCAAGGTTAAATCAATGCTGTGAGATATGTCAGAAGAGAGACGCGACTAATGAGAGCCACGGATACGGACATGACATAGATCCCCGCGCCACTGAGTGCGCTCATGCATGAGTCGTGATTAAGAGCGGAGTTGACCGAATAGGCACGAATCGCATTTATACCGAGTTTCTTGAAAAAAGGCAGATCTCGCGTGCATGCCGCGTCGTCCGCGAGTTGGTCCACGACTGAAGAGAGAATATGTTCTTGAGATGATGGGTGAGCACAAAAAAGTGGCATACATGTCGAAGGCTGGTTTAGCGGGTTATTTGGACCTGGAATGACAAGCCCTGGATACAAAAGCGATAAGAGGAACCATTCCTCGATGGAAAGACAGTCTTGCCTTGGGTTTGGTACGCAATTCCCTTAATATGAAACCGGTTCCCGTCGTCTGTGTAGAGGTACTTCCCGGTGCGCGAAACCTTGGAAATCGCGCCCGTAGCCGTTGCCAAGGCGAGAAGCGTAGTCGCTAAAACCAAAAAATCGCACACCATGAAGACGGACTTGTAAGTGAAGGTGGAGGATGCAGGGTCCGTCAAGCCAGTGGTAGCGCAAACCTCCGACGCAAGAGGAGAGCGGCCAGGGCAAGCCGAAAACTTTTGTTCACATGTTCTCTTGCCCGCTGATCTCCTGCCCTCTGTCTGGAGTTCCCACGAGAGCAGAAGGGTATATGACGGGGTGCGCTTCTGTTTAAGAATTCATACAGGCACATGATTGGATAGCCCGTGTCCATGCTTTTGACTCGGACAACCGAAAACCGAGGGCCCACGAAGAAAACAAAACTGAGCAGTTATACTCATAACGTTAACTTGTCCAGATCATGATGAAGAGCACCCGTGGACTCGCGTAGATCTTCCTTGATCTGATGATAATCACAAAGGAGGATACCAGGCATCGGGTCGCCTCGTTGGGTGCAACCTAACTCAGCCAGGAGCCTGTGCAGAGTCACCTGGCCACGGTCACAACCGACCCTTATAACAGACCCCCAATGCCCATCCCAGGCTCACAACTAGCTCTGAGTGGGGTCTGAATCCTCTCCGAGTCAAGCACAGCCGCTGTCACCTCTTATTGATCAACGATCGATCAGCGCTCAGCAACGACCAAGATGTTACCCCCATTTATTCCCCGTCTCGGTGCTGGTTTTTTCTTGCCTCGGCTCTTTGATGGACCGCCAAGGATTACCGTTTTCGGATGGCCGGGTCCAGGCTCTGAAATTCACATTTTCTGTGGACTATTTATCTGGTGAGACAGCGTACTTTTGATGAAAGAAGTCATAGCACAGCTCCCATGAAGATATTCTGTGGTTTTTAGTGCTCCGGCCGGCTTTTGGGGCATATGCGTTGACTTTGGACAAGAGGTCTGGATCGCGGCTGATCCGTGCTCAAAACGGTAATCCTTGGCGCTCCATCAAAACGAAAAGTGAGCAAAATTTTCCGTGCCAACGTTTTCGGAAACAGCTGTAAACATCTTCCTTTCACACCTTGCAAAATTCGAAACCACTGGGACCGCTATACTGGTTGTGGCACACTGCCAATCACTGATCGATGTACTGATCCATTGCAGATGTTCATCATGCGCTTACGTGCGTATCTGTAGTGCGGATAGGATTTGACGAGAAATAACCCTCCCCCTCCCCCTGGAACATCTTGGGCGCAATAAGCGGTAATCAAGAGAAGAAGCCAGTTGCAACATCCGAGTCGCTATGTAAGACGGGCACTTAAACGGGTCGGATTGGAACCTCGTTTCCTTCAATATTTGTTGGTTTCACTCTTCCATTCTCACGGATCCATCACTGTCACTTGTTCGAATGAAATGCAATGAACGGCGCGAGAGTGAGTCACGCGTGAGAAGTCGCAACCACTGTCGGATATGGCGCCGGAAGCGGGATTGGGTTACTCGGTGGGGGTTCTTTAATAAAATACACGATATTCTCGCTGACCGGTCCATGAATGGTTTGAACGCGATCAGATTCCGACCATGGCCCGCTTGAAGTTGCAACATTTGCGATGTAGCCATTGACTAACGGTAGTCATCTGTTCACCCAACGCAGACAAATGAATGGATAAATAGAACTTCGAAATATCAAGTTCGAAATCTGTCAGTGTTCGTCTTCTCTGCCAACATCGCTCATAAAACCCAGCGGCAGTCTCGACATGCTTTCTCAGGTCTCCCGCCATGTCCCCCACTCTGCCTGTAGCTAACCTGGCCGTTGTCGCCATCGAAAGCCTGCTCTACGGCATGTATTTTGTCGTGTTCTTTGCCTCGATGTACCTCTTGCTACGACGTCATGATATATCGCGAGCGCCGTCCAAATATAACCCCGTGTTTCGGTCCACAGTTTTCATTTCGGCTGGCATCCTTTTTCTTGTTGTGACAGGCGTGAGGATCGTTCCTTCATCTCGTTGGGCATGCTTTCAATCCATAATCTGTTTAGCATTGGATAATTACAGTGTATCGAGGATTCCTGGGCTTCATTTACTTCCAACCAACGAGATTTTTCGACGACAACTCCCAGCTGACTGAGACACTCTCAGACGTCTTCATGGCCCTTTCCATTCTCATCGGTGACTGTCTGATTGTAAATTCTTGAATCCCAGATTTTTGGTTTCACACTCACGAGACTGGAAGATCTACCGACTCTGGGTGGTCTGGACACACAGCAAACTTGTGGTATTCGTACCAATATGCAGCCTGCTGGCGCTTGTTAGTGAGCTCTCTCCTGTCCTAACGCACTAATCTCCATTAATGTTCCCAGCCACTTTGATTTTAGCAGTGCACAAGACTACGCAAATTGACACTATCGCCGCCGATAATGCCTTGACCCCTGTTATTGTCTTCACTCTCGTGTACGTATATATGTTGAACTCGTCTCGAAGTTGAGTCTAACGTCCGGTATTTTGTCATAGGACCAATATCTACTGCACAGGTGCACCCGTACTGATCGTCTATTGATCTGTGCCGGACTGAATTATACAAAAGCATTGATTTCTTGGAAAATCTGGAGAATCACACGAGTTTGCATGCCTGCTGGCGGAGCCAATTTGAGGGTATGTCGCGAGGAGCAGCATCGCACGATCACATTTTTCACTCCGGGCAGAACTTCCTCGCCATCTTAGTCGAAAGTGCGGCAATCTACGCGTCCGTTATTGTTCTACAAGAATTATTATCTCCACTTACCTTCTACAGATCGTGGGCGATATTCTACGCAGTGACGCATGAAACAAATTCCAACGTGCAATTTATTGCGTTCGATATGGGCCCTCCTGTTGTCGGCATTGCTAATGCACTCATTCAAGTACGCGTAGGCTTGGGTGGGACGATTGAACAGACCCGTGCATCGTCATCAGTGACAGCGCCTATTCAGTTTGTCGCTCATAGTGGTGGTGATATCAGTGGTCAGAGCCGAGTTTAGGATTTCAGCAGCCTGATACATGATATTTTCTTCTTATTTTAACGCCTAGCAGACTATCTAGCTCAAGGTGAATATCATACACGGTATTTGCGTTCATCTCGTGAGGTTCGTGCAAGAACAGCGCCCACATACTCTCAAAATGCCAAGAAGAGGCGCTTCGGAGGTAAGCATGAGTGTTGACACGAAGAATTGTAGAGAAAACTGACAATTCTGACGCCGACAGCGTGAGACTTGACTGTATTCTTCACAGTCCTCTCTAGTAAGTGAGAGAAAATTACGGTTCGATAGTAATGCCGGTGGGGTAAAAAAAGAAAATACAGATAATAAATCGCAGTAAAAGTTGCCGAAAAGTTGCCGCGCATCAGCTTAAAGCGCGGGTTGCATTTGGAGGGACAATTGAGCGCTGGGTCGGCGACAACGACTCTCGCATTTGCGGCTCGTCGTGCGGGTAATAACAGTACGGTAGTGAACGATAAAATTATATTATAATTATTGGAGCATCCCCTGCCACACTATTTGGTGGTGGGTTGGGGTTTGAACAGTTTATGTACTTTCTCGCAAATTTATGATGAATTAGTGTATTCCTTAATAAAAACCCAATCTCTATGGATGTGCTCTAGTGATTTTCGGGCTTTGGCTTAGCCTGAAAGCTACAAAGCCATGGCATTTTTGGGGGGTTAGTGCCCATTTTTGGCTTTGGCCTGGCGAAATCTCAGGCCAGGCCAAAGCCAGCCCAGGCCAAAGTCACCCCAGGCCAAAGCCAAGCCAAAAAGCCATGGCTTGTTAGCCTGAGGCCAAAGCCAGACCATCACTATTGTCATCGCAATCATGCAACGGACTAATAATTTTTGACCGATGTTTGCTGCAAGCGAATGTACATCGATTCTCGGCTTTTTAAATCATTTAACCGTTTGAAAGATATTCAGGCATTCGAATGAAGACAGTCTGCGGTATGGAAGTTGATCATTTGCGTCGACCCTGGCTGTGCGCGTTATGTACGCGTTGTTGACTCTTTGTGACAACCATACCATTTCGACCGTAAGTTCAGTCACAGGCCACAAGCTGGGCGAAATTGAACTTAAAAAATGAGGGTCACAGATTATTGACCTTTTTTTGGATCGATGTTTTACATACTTAGTATAAAATCGGTCAGAAAACGCCGAGAAATCGTCCAATATGGCAATTTTCCACGTTTTGAACATCTGAAAAGTCTGAGGTCACAGGTCACAGTACCTGGTGCAGTACTTCCGGTTGCTGTCATTTCCGGGTGTTGATGCATAGTACTTCACAGCCATTTACCGTTTTCCTGATGAAAGGCAACGCTGCCCCGGCTCGGGCCAAGACACTCTCGGAGCGCGCAGGAACTCGACATAAGGTTCTGATAAAGATCTGTGCCCACAATGCGGTCCCAATCCAAGGGGTGGCGAAAACCTTAATTCCGGATAAGGACCCCCTTTGCACGTGAGGTGCTCTTTGGGGTCCGACCTTGTGTACTCTTTAGGCGTCTTTCGTCTTACCGCTGATTGAGGTCATTTGCGGACGGAATGGCATATATATTGCTTCAGTAGTTCAGAATACATTTCTATCACAATATATGAATCAGTGTGCCGGCCTAGAGGGGAGAACGGGATTTTCCATGTCACTTCAACAACATTCGCGCTTGTTTGCCGTGCTCCCCAGCAGAGCAAGGACATTCGGGCATGGACACGTCCCGGGGAAACTCTCTACCCCCCCCACCTTCTGAGCAGTCCAAACACACCATATTTTTTCAACTACAGTACATAGCTCCCTTTACTTCGTGTCATAGTCTGTCGTGGATTTTCAGTACGTCTATATATCATCTACTGCACCGGAGCTCTAGATTTTGAAGAGGGCCATGTATTATAAGACATAGAACACTATTCTAGTACTGGTCAAGCTCTCAGTGGCACCCCCCATGTTCTTGTCGCAAAACAATTTGTCTCAGGAGTGTGAGTTCCGGGTTAGGAAGGCGGATCATCGGACCGAGGGTGGTGGTCATTAGTTTACGGGGTCCTGACAGGCGGTTTTTGGTAGTTGATGTCCGGCGGTTTCTGTTTTGCCACCCCTTGTCCCAATCAGTGACTTTCAGCAACTTGCTGTCCTATGTAAGTACAGGAAAGTTGGAAAGACACCAAAACCTGAAAGGAGGACATCGACGCACAGCTTCGTTCAGTGGCTGTTCAGTGGATCGCTCTCGCGAGGATCTTTCCTATCGGGGCACAATCGGCTCACGGCCGGCGCCACCTTGATGACCGCTGATTTTTTTTGTCAGTGATTGCCTGTGCGTCCACGAAGATCAACAAGAGCGGCAATCGGCGAGGAGGGCGACCAGGACTCCCTGCTCCTCGCACTCACTAATGTCGCTCTCAGCCCTCCTCTAGCCTCCTTTGGCGCTGAACCCTCTCGTGGTTGATGCATTTGATGGTCCATTGACGTTTGATATCGCCGGTGTCAGCGGATTAAGTTGATTGGCTTATCACGGTGCCGTTGCCCTGGCTCGCTGCGATTTATTTCGAGCAGAAGTGCAGTATTTCCTCCCGACGTCGACCAGCCTGGTAGCCAGTCAGCCGCCTGGTGGACTCCCGCCCGCGTGTGCACAGGAAGTCGCTCCGACCGCAGCGTACAGCTGCCGTCAGCATCCATTCGTGCTGTCAAAGGCCTTCGCTTCTAATTTGCCTCGCTGTTTCCATTGTCACTCTCTGTACTTTGCGCGCGGGATGGCGCTCCCGGACATCGAGCCCGCTGCGCTGTGGCAGCTCCTCGCCGATGCGCGCACGACCAACTCCATGATCCGTACGTCCATCTGCCTTCAATTCATTTCGGATAGCTGAAGGCTGACTGTTTCTGTCCTGCCAGTGGGCGCGCTGACACTTGTGGCGTGCGTCCCGTCCCGCGCTTGACACGTTTAATTCGCTCACGGATGCTGTAGATACGACCATCTTATAACGTTTCAAGACGAGGTGCGGATGTGGTGGCCATGGTCAATCGGATTGAGTACAAAAGGCTAATTGCCCGACGCCAGGTCGAGCTGATGTGGACGGGCGGTGTGACTATCACGAACGCGGTCTATGTGCGTTCCCCTTACTTCCCTCTCGCGTATACCACTGAATCCCGCACACAGCTCTGGGTGCGCTATTATTCTCGTTATGTAATATGGATGTGAACCATAAATCGCGCGGGCAGAACCGATACTTCACGCTCATCGCCCTATCGTGCGTCTCATCCCACTTCCGCCGCGCGCGCTGCTCTGATGGCCCATCGTCCCACAGATACGACTCGAGCGGTGCGTTCGGTCGATCTCCATGTCCGTCCGCTCATCCCACTTCCCAGTAATGCTCAGCGCCTTCAAATCCAACTCCGTACGTACACCCTCGGCCACTCTATTCCTATCTGACCCGGGTTCAGTTGTGCGTCCCGAACAAAATCCAGACGCTCCCGCTCCACCTAATTAAGAATCACAAGCTGTATCAAATTCTTCCAGGTACCTTGCCTGCTCTGCCCAACGAACGTGTGTAACTGACCAAAGGACACAGGTAGAAGCCGGCACCTCGACCGTGATACTCGCCACGGTCGACTTCGTGCTCGTCCTCCGGTGCGCTCCCCTCCACCTCCTTCCCCTCACGTTCCTAGAAGATTCACTTCCTCGCAGAGTCTGGATCCTCTACGAAAAAAAGCGGCAGCTATTGTACCTCCTCGTGCCGATGATCGGCTGTACGTCTTCTTCCTCCTCTCCCTTAAGAGAATATTGCTGACGCGAGCGCAGTGGAGATCGCCACCATGTACGTAACCTTTCTTCGTCGTCCAAATATATCTACGCGCGGATGCTGATATATATATATGTGCGTTGGAAATACGCAGGGCCGTCGTATCGCATTTCACGATTGCATCCGTCACTGGTGCGCACCTCCTTCTAAATTTAAATCTCCGCATCTCCGATGCTGATCTTTTGGGACGTAGACTACTGGGACATCCGGTACGCCTCCCGTCTCCCTCCCAAATTATCCCCGCTTATGTAACGCGACGCAGATGGCCGCTGAGGGGGTGCTATCCGCACGGTGCGTCGTCCCCCGGGTGAGGAAGAGAGGCGCTGATACGCCTAAAAGCATACGTCCCCCGCTACTTCGCGTTCTACTCCGTGCCCGTGCTAGTGGTGGTGCGTCGCGTGTTGCTCAAATGGTTATGTTCCTAATCGTATACCCCACTCCCCACCGCCAGTCGATGACGATGTTCCTGATGACGGTGTACAAGTGCGGGAAGACGCTGCTCGCGCATGGGCGCACGCAGATGCCGATCTACAACATGTTCCTGCGCGACGGCGTGTTCTGGTTCATCGCGATCTTCGGTGTGCCCCCTCCCCACCCTCTGCATCAGGCACCCGAGAACTAAGTCGTGTTGGTTGAAGTGACGTTCATCCCCGAGGTTATCATCTGGGCGAGCGCGCGGCAGAGTCTCGCTGAGGTGCTGATAGCGTACGTCTTCTTCTTCTTGCTCTGCATTCAGCTCATTCTCACTGGCACGTTCGTAGCCCCGGACTAGCGTAAGCCAACCTTTCCTCCCTCCGACACACCAAAACTAAATTAAACTAACCTCCTCCAGCGTAACATCTATAATAGGCTCCCGCGTCCTGCTCAACATCCGGGGCATGAAGCTCGCGAAGAGCTACAACACAGCGACGACGGCGACGACGGCGACGTTGGACCCCATGCTGTGCACGACGATCGAGATGGACACGATCGACTACCCGTCGCGCATCCCATGGGGCACGGTCGGCAGCACGAGCACGACGATTGACGCGGGGGTGCCGTGACACCATGACTGAGATTGAGAGTGAGGATACCCGGATGCGAAAGAATACATGTATTTTTGGAATAGTTATGATATGCGCTCAGAGAGGGTATGAATAATGGAGGGATGGGAAGGTTGCGTATGAACTTGTAGTAGTACTGCTTACTGTTTACCCACTAGAGGGAGTAGGAAAATATGACCCCCCAGCTTCACGTAACGTGAATCACGTTGATTTTCGCATCCCTCTTGAGCTATGGTACCCGTACTCGAACATGTTGCCCGTTCTTCATCAGCAATTGGAATGCGGAGCGGCCGACGCGTACAAAGTTGAGAGCTCGTGCACGGACGACGGGATCCTCGCGAATGCGTATTCGCGGGCCTGTCGCTTCGAATTAGCAACAATAGCATCAGGTCTGCATCACGTTTCCCAAAGGGATCGCAGTGAATGCACAATGATATCTACTCTCGATATCGCGGGGCGGCAGGTGTCCCAGCCTGCGCTGAGAATGTACGTAGTCACCATCAAGTTTTTGAAGATCGAACCAGGGTTGTCCACGCTCAGGTTCACAACATCCCACCGGTTTCATTCTTTACAACTTGTTTTCTAGGGTTCACTGTCAACAGTTCACTGGGTGCTTCCCGGAATCTTTTAAGAAACAGAGCAAAAAATACGGACTTGGTATCCCTTGAATTGTTTCACACTTCGCAAAATTACAAGAAGGAATATTCTATCTGGCGCCCCTGGGCGTGCTCAACTAAGCAAGGCCTTCCTCAGGCACCACATCAAATCCCGGGGCGTCTGCAGCATCACGGTGCCCCGAAACTCCGTGACTCTAACAGGCTGAATGATTCTGTCGCCGTGTGGAGGCTAAATGTTGAGTAAAGAATCTATTTGGCTCCCCCGGCGTTTGCTCCTGAAATGCATACCCCCTTAGGGAGCTCACGGAGTGGATGAGCCCCGTACATTTTGGCTTATCGTGCCTTGCGATCTTGGTTTGGTCGTTAACACGTAACCTTTAACCCGAGTTCGTGCCGCGATTCGGCGCCGCGCGCGTCTGGAATCTGGATTGCAGTCCAACGGCTCTCTCTCGATGTATATTCAATACTTGCAGCGGAGGGTGAGCACCGGTGAGCTGTGCTGCCACATCTTGCAGTCCGGCCAGCAGAGCTTGAACTAGAAACGTGACAACCAGGGCAGCAGTGGACAGGAGTAAATATTCATGGCAAATGAGACAACCAGACCACCGCGCGTCGTGTGGAGGTCAAGTGCGCGGCACTGATTCCGAAATCTCAAAAAGGCATTTACTCAACATTTACCCTCCACACGGCGACAGAATCGTTCAGCTCACGGTGTATCGGGGCGCCGTGATGTCGCCCAGCATTTGATGTGGTGCCTGAGAAAGGCCATGCTTAGTTGAGCACGCCCAGGGGCGCCAGATAGAATATTCCATTGTACAATGTCTCTTGCCCCTGTCCTCTATATTCTGCTCCCCCACCTGACGCGCGGCTCACAACGCTCGTCTCACAACTCTCGTCTCGCGCGCTGCCGCAGCTGATGCCGACGCCCACCTACCAGTGCAGCCGGTGCGTCGGGCACTGGTATCCCATCGGGTTCTTGAAGAGGTACATCTGGTGGTACGTCTCCGCGTCCCACCACGGGCCAGCGGTGTTGATCTCCGAGACGATCTTCTTGCCCTGGGTAGGTTTAGTGAAGTACCGGGAGGGGATATGAAGGGGGTGGGGTGGAGGATGGAATGGATGGGGTAAGGAGAAAGGAGGGAAAAACACGGAAAGGAAAGTGGGGCTCACATTCGACGTGAAATGCTTCGCCTGCACCTCCTCGGTCACACGCTGCGCGGTGGCGGCCTGCTCCGGCGACGTGGTGAAGATGGCGGAGCGGTACTCTGCGGGAAGTGATCAGATGGAGTCGGATATGCGATGGAGAAAGGGGGTCGGCGAGAACGCGGCACGGGGGAAAGCAACAAAAAAGACTCACGCGTGCCGAGGTCTCCGCCCTGGCGGTTCACCGTCGTGGGGTCGTGAGAGCGGTAGAAAAACTCAACAAGCTCCGCATACGAGACGAGCGCGGGGTCGAACTCGAGGCGCACCGCCTCTGCGTGCTCCGTCGTCCCGCTGCACACGGTTTTGTAGTCGGGGTTCGTGGACGCAGGGCTGCCGCCGGTGTACCCTACAGCCGAGGAGATGATTCCCTTCGCGGGTGGGAAGTGTTTCACGAAGATGTGCTGCGTTCCCCAGAAGCAGCCTGCGCGGGGATCGGGTGTCAGCGATAGCGATGGAGGCAGATGAGCGCGCAGGACGCACCGGAGGCGAAGATGGCAATTTCGGTCTTGGGTGCGGCTTGAGAGGGAGGTAAGCTGCGATGAGGAAAAGAGCGAAGTGAACTGCACTGGACATGGCAGAAGATGGTAGTTGTGGTGGTTGGTGAAGTTGGTTGGTGTTCAGCCAGCTATATAACGCGCGGGGATTGCACGATCACGGGCGGATACGTGAGCCGCAGTAGACTGGATGACGGTGGCGACGTTGGCAGATGCCCGGGATGGCGGTGTAGCGACTAAGCAGAAGGAAAGGGAGAGACCATCACGGTCACTGGGTCAGGTGTTGAGATGACTGAGCCGACACGTGACCCGCAGTCCAATTGCTGACAAGTCGGCCAGAACGGGCAACAGGAAGGTTGTTCAAGTTAGGGAGATCCAAAATAAACTTAGAGGTGGGGGCCCATATCCTCCCTCCTGCTCCTTCAAATAATCCTGGCTCAAACACAGTTCTGCCGCAGCAGTTTTTTCGTACTGACTTGAGCACGAAGCGGAGTTGATCGGGCCCAATGCGCGATATTGATACGACTTTCCATTCATCTTAATCCCCAATAAATTTGATACAGATCCAACGCACTTGGCCAAATCAAAGTGACACGTCCGCGAAGACGGGCCGGTGGTCACTCGCAAGGATACCGTCGTCCGTGCGCGAGCTCTCGACCTTGTAAGCGTCGGCGGTCCTGTAGCGATAAATCAGTTAATAAGTCCCGCGGAAGGAGAGGACAGAAAAGAGCCAGAAAAAAAGCGCAGCAATATATTAGTAGTAATACGAGACGGAACTCACCACCCCAAATTACTCCCCCCGAACACAAAGTCGATGCGCTGCCAGTCGCTCGTGTCGCTCGGGTCCGTGAAGCCCGTGAACGTCGCGAACGTGCTGCGCACTGCGCGCCGCGGCGCCCGCCCCTTCAGGTCGACCAGCGCAAAGTGCGGGTCCGCGTTCGGGGGGACGGCGTACTTGGCCGCGAACGTCGCGTTGATGGGCACGGACGGCTCCGCGCCGGTGGCGATGGCGTAGGCGCCGGAGCCCTCGCCGGTCGGGGGGCTGGTGGGGGCACAAGTCAGATTATGCATATCAAGGAGATGGTGTACCGTATTAGTTTGTTTGTGGGACAGATATGCGTACCTGTTGAAGTCACCAGTGACGAGCACAGGCGCCCGGGTCGTGACCGCCTCGAAGCGCGCGCGGCTAAGGATGAGCGACGCGGCGAGCTGGCGCTGCGCGTCGGACTGGTCGTCCATGTGCGTATTCAAGTAGGTGAACTTCGTCCTGGCGCCGGTTTTGAGCTGCAGGTGCGTGACGGTACAGATGCGGAAGGAGCCCGCGCCGGGGAACTTGGACGGCTCGAAGGGCGTGTTACTATATGATATATGCGGCTTAATATTCGTGTGGAATCAAAGAAATGAGGGGAGGCGTACGAGGTCCAGAAAGTGTCGTTTGAGATGAGGAGGATGTCTGATCTGCGAGACGAATTAGATTTAGGGAAATGACACGTGCAGAATGGAGGGCACTTTTTGTAGAATACGGGGCTGAATTCCCCTGCTGCCACGCCATCGTCACGACCGACACCGACCTGTCAAGTTGTGCTGGTAGTTAGATTTGCAATCGGGTCTATAAATCGAAGGCAACCAACCCAACCCCATCCGTCCCCCAGCAGCTCGGCAAGATCATCCACCTGCCGCACCAGCGCCTCCTGGAACCCTGATCCCATTGCCAAATTCAACTCTTGCATTCAACAGCGACAGGACAGGGAAAACGCACCAGCAAGCACGATACCCTCGCTAATCAGGTGTTCCGCGACTTTGAGACGGCGCGTGCTCCATGGCTGCTCGTCCGTGAGCGCGAGGTACGCGGGCTGTACGAGTGGGTCCGGGACTGCGGCGAGCGACTGCTGCACGGTGATGTTGTCCGGCATCGAGTCGAAGCGCAGGTTGTACGTGACCATGCGCAGTGCGGCGGCATGCAGCGGGGCCAGGAGGCAGAGCGCGAGCGGGGCGAGGGCGAACATGCTTGATTGGAGAATGCGCGAGTTGTTGACCTGGCGTCGAGTCGCGGACACACCACTTCTTATGTAGCGGCCACCGCGTGTACGAAGAAGTGCACCTGCATCGACGGGATTCCGTAGAACTTGGAAGGTTCTGGTGGCCGAGAACGTGCGCTGGGGCCTGTGAATATCAAACGCCCAAAAGCTGATACGAACCCCGGAGAGTTCCGAAGGAGTCGAGGCATATTATTAGTGACATTATAAGCCTGATTCCGGACGCAACAGAGGGCTCAATAGCGAAAACGTGCGCGGAGACTGTGGTTGGTTTCGTTGCCGAAAAATCGGCAACGGCATAATAACATCGAAGAAGGATGGATCTCGTGCAAAAACGGAGGAAGAGCGCTCCAAGCGGCGCGTGACTACACATCGACCAAGCTTCGACAGTCTTTGTGTCGTATGTGTGCAGAAATTTCCAAGTCTCCTAGCCACGGTTGAGGAAAGATCTGTATAGAATAGGACCCACCGAGCTTGGATTTTCGAGGATCAAATTTTTCCAATCACAGTTCAGATTGCAATTGCCACCTAGAAACATCGTACGCGTCAAGTTGCGGTTCAAAGTGGTTGCGGTCAAAGCACAGATCAAAGCCAAGAGAATGATAGATGATCATCGCGACGCAGTGACTGGATTCGGCCGAAAAGGACTGAACGAACGTTGAGATAACCTGATATTCTGGAAGATGGATAGCGTGAGTCATCTTCAGCTTTTCGTGGTCGATTACAGCTCTTTGCGGAGCATAGGGCGCGGCCATTTTTTAAAAATTACATTTTGAGACGTTTTTGATCATTTTAACCAGATCGGCCGTTGTGGGCTCAATTCGGGGTGTGGACGTCTGGAAACTATATTGACAGAATCACAATGCGAATCTGGAGGGCATGACATCCTCAGTTTTTTTCTACCGACCGTATAATGAATATAATACAATATTATGCTATTTCCACGGAGATCTCCTGCCGTGCGAGGAGGTAAAACTCTAAGAGCCTGTAGTATCATCAGAATAGATGTACAACTATTCCAGAGGGTGCATCGAAGCCAGAATTTATTTATCACCCCTCCAGCACATGAACAATGTGATTGAATCCGCTTTTTGGTCAAATTTTGATCGTTTCAACCAGATCGGCTGTTGTGGGCTCAACTTTGGGTGTGGCCCTTTTGAAAACCATATGGACAGAATCGCAATGCAAATCCGGAGGGCATGGCGTCCTCATTTTTTTTCTACCGCCCTTATAATAAATATAATACAACATTATGCTATTTCCATGGAGATCTCCTGCCACACGAGAAGGTAAGAATCTAAGAGCCTGTAGTATCATCAGAATAGACATACAACTATTCTGGAGGGCGCTTCGAAATCGGAATTTATTTATGACCCCCCAGCGTGTAAAGGATATGATTGAATTATGTCACAGATTCAATCACATCGTTCATGCGCTGGAGGGGTCATAACTAAATTCTGGCTTCGATGCGCCCTCCGTAATAGTGGTATGTCTATTCTGATGATATTGCAGGCTCGTAGATTCTCACCTTCTCACATGACATGAGATCTCCATGAAATTAACATAATGTTGTATTATATTTATCATAGGGTTGGTAGAAAAAATCTGAGGACGTCATGCCCTCCGGATTTGCATTGCGATTCCATCCATATAGTTTTCAGATGTCCACACTCCGAATTGAGCCCACAACGGCCGATCTGGTCAAAACGATCAAAAACATCTCAAAATAGAAAAAAAAATCACCGTGCCCTATGTTCCGCAAAGAGCTGTAATTGTTGGTCAGGGAGTGCCTCATTTGGGGTCCAGTTGATAGGCGGAGTCGGGGCGTTCTAGGGCTTCGACCCGGCTGTCCGACGTGACGGCCGTCGCAAAAACAGGGAGGAGGAGGAGCAAGCGACGACGACTAGATCTACTAACAAGAAAGAATGAGAGTTTGTGCGGGGACCTCTACGTTTGGGCGCAACGTTTCGTCGTAAAGACTCATCAGGTGGCTGTGTTCCCAGATAGGCCCCGGGAAGCTCCACCAAAGACTTGTCCGGGCAAAACCCAAGATTTTGGCCTCAAAAACCCCACGTTTTGGTGAGTTTTGGACCTCAAAAACCCCAAGTCGGACAAGAGTCATCACATGGGTCACACGTCCCCTGTGTGACTCGCCCAGAAATGTCACAAGATAATGTCTGCCAATCAAAACCTGGCCACTCTGGGCCCGGAATTTGGGAAGAATTCTTGGGAAAATTCCCTCAAAAACCCCAACTCTGGACAAGGCTTGGCCATTTTTGGCCTCAAAAACCCCAACTTCGGACAAGGAAATCACCATTTTTCGGCCTCAAAAACCCCAAAATCTGGACAAGGCTTTGGTGGAGCTTCCCGGGGCCTTCCCAGATATACCACAGTGATTGTTTGCTGGCACCTTTGGCGCCAAACGACCTAGTACTAGCTCAGAAGTTGCGAAATTCTTACGAACTCAACGCGTTTTCCTCCGTGAGACTACCGCATTACCCTCAGTAATTCCAGTGTTGGCAATTAAGGGTTAAACCTCGGCCTCCCCAGCCGTTAAGGGTTATTAAGGTTTAAGGGTTAATCTTAAGGGCAGGAGTAAGGCCTTAAGTCCATTTTGGGAAATAATTTCTCACGCCCATTGTTGCCGCTGTAGAGCATGGTATACCATAACAAGGGTTATAGCAAGTGATTATACAGCCTTCACTCATTTTCAGAAGATCAAATGGTTCATTTGTCGGCCCTACCATTGTCTTTCTCCTCAGTCAACAACTCCATCAATTCTGCCCCCGTTCGTTGCATGATTGAGGCCCAAAGCTGCAGGTTTTTAGTTTGCAGGCTTCTTTGACAAGCCAAAAAGTGTATGCAGTTATTTCAACCTCCAGAAGTCAGAGACTATCGTTCAAACGAAATATATTCATCTGGGGTTCCCCGACGGCTCGGCACGGGGCGGCCCGGACCTTTAAGCCTTAACAGTGTCGTCCAGACCGTTAAGCCTTAACAGTTAAGGCCTTAAAGCTTAAGCCAACACTGAGTAATTCTGACTCTCCAACTCTAGTACAAAGTTTTCAGGTTTCAGCGAACGAGAGAGGTATAGTACAGAAAATGACTCCCCAATTACATCAGACTTTTGACAGATCTGTTGTCAAGGTTTCTTACTGGTTGAACATTTCAAAATTTTCCCCTTCTTTTTCAGTGAAAAATGTCGTTTATTTTTCACACATTTTTCACTGAAAACGCAGGTGAAAATTTCAAAACATTTTCATCACTTTCTTATTTTATTTCGAATTTTTCACCTTGAATTGAGAAAGTGCTGAAAAAGTTTTAAAATTTTCACCTTCTTTTTCAGTGAAAAATGTCTGAAAAATAAACAACATTTTTCACTGAAAAAGAAGGTGAAAAAATTGAAATGCTCAACCAGTGTTTTGGGCTTCATGAAGCCCAAAAAGGCCCAAAAAACTCACAAAACCTGACAACCTGGAAACTTCGCAACACTAGGGTCGTTTTCGAAAACCTCCAGAAAAGAAAAAAAAAAAAAAATCATTGCACGGGGAAAGATTTGTGATTTCAAAGCAGTTTCCTTTGTTTTTTTGGCAGGCACTTTTTTGACTGGGCTGTTTGCAGGTTTTGGAAAACCTGAAAATGCCAAAAAACGCCAAAAACCCCACAACAGATTTGTCAAATGGCTGATGTACACGTGAACGTCCGTGGATACCTGGTCAGAGGCATAGAAGGTGGTACATTTATGTGATGTGGCTGCCCTATTGTCCATGGCATCCTGTGCTTGGCAAATGGACTGAGCTTTTCCATAAAATAATTAATGCAGGCTGAACAAAATTTATAGACTCTATAGTTTTTTTTGAAATCCGAATGTGCATGGGGCTGTGGGCAGGGCCCATAGGGCCCTGGGCGCTGCGTGCAGAGGATTGAGAAAAAAGAGAATTAAACATTCAGTGTAAATCATTTGTGGTATGCTCTGAGTGTGTCTCGGTTGTGTTTATTCAATCGATCACCCAGTGTCAAGAAATGAATTATTCGGAGCGCCCCGGCCTCCGGCCCGTGATAGACATTGACAGATGGTTGGACAGCTTGACACAGCAGTAGATAGGTATATAAACCTCTTGCACTCGTCCCTTGCCCTCAGTCTTTCATCCCACATAGCGGGAGACTGAGGGTGAGTTCCTTACTTACTTACTTGTCTTATCCTTACTTACTTATCCTGTAGTACTGCGCCTTCCGCGCATTTACAGGTATTTAATATACAGTCTTTCATCCCACTTAGCGGGAGACTGAGGTACTGCGCCTTCCGCGCATTTACAGATTTTGACAGGTTATGGGCCCCGGAGCATTGCTTCTCTAGGACAGACCACAAAGAATCAAGACTCATCGCTCGCTCCCTCGGAGCTAGAAGCATCCCGAGCATTGCCTCGCATCATTCCATCATTCCATCATTCCATCACCCAATCCGATATCACCTCGGACGTCTCACACTATGTCAACAACAGATATTGCGGACTTTACTGCACTCTCGGGTGCAGATGACTGGCCTATGTTTCATGTCACCACTCAAGGGGAGTTACGCCAAGCAGGCTTGTTCACACTACTAGAGGATGTCATCAAGGCTCTTACTGATGCAGATGCTCTGCACATTGCTGCTGCCAACACCCCCTTGCCTGGTTCTCCCGCTCCTGCTGGTGTAGCCTTCAAGGACACTCCAGCGGAGCGCAACAGCCGTGCTCTAGGAGTTTTGCAGAAATATCTCTCTGCTGAACTAAAGCTGGAATACTTGGACGAATCTAATGCTGGAGTCCTCTGGGCTAAACTTCGGATGCGCTTCGAGGAAGAGAACCATGCTGATACAGCAATGGGCATTCTCTCAGATCTCTTTGCCACCAAATTGGTGATTGAGGGTGATCCTGAGCTTGTTGAGAAGAAACAACTTGAAAGACATGTTGCTCTTGTGATCGCTTGACACGGTTGAAATATCCTTTCCCCCCAGAGCTACAGCCCCTTATTCTCCTCAGCACTCTTCCACAGGACAGCTACTGGACTGGAATCCGTGGGAACATTGTTTCATCCCTTGGTTCCACCATCACTCTAGACAAAGTTCGTGGACACATAGTTGCTGCAGGGAAAAAGCCCATTGCAGATACCGATACAGCTATGGCAGCACAGAGTTCTAGCAAAGCCAAATCAATGGCTTCCAAGTACTGCCTTCATCATGGGCAGAATGCAACACACTCATCCGATGAATGTCGCAACTTGAAGAACTTGTCTCAGGACTCTAAGAAAGAGAACAAGTCCAAGTTGAAGAAACCAGATAAGAAGGATAGGAAACGTGGCTCAAAGGCAAATGCCTCTGCAGCTTCTGACTCTGATTCTGACGACTCGGAGGTGAATGCCAGATTAGCTATAGCTTCTGTCTCTGCCAAATCTTACTCCGCTTTTTCTGCTTATTTGTCGAGTGACTCTGGCAGAGCGAAATGGGTGATAGTAATTGATTCCGGAGCATCTAGGGTTATGACTCCACACCTTGACTGGTTTGAAACTGGTACATACCAGATTCTCAATCCTCCCAGAAAAGTTCGCTTGGGAAATGATACTTACTGCGATGCAATTGGAATCGGAACTGTCTATTTCTCCTGTAAGACAAAGCATGGAGCAAATGAGCTTGAGCTCAAATGTGCTTTACATGTTCCTTCCTTTGGAATCACACTGGTATCTGTGCAGCAATTAGCAAAAGCTGGCCACAAGTGCACGTTCGAAGGAGAAAAATGCATTGTCAGAAGCTCTAAAGGACAGCACATTGTTGAGGCAACACAATACAAAGGACTATACCACATGACTTGCACTCCCTTGAGCCAGGATCCACATGCTTTATTTGCCATGGATATCAACCACCTGCACAGAATCTCTGGGCACACAAATTACCAGCTGCTCCAGAACTCTGTGAGCAAGGGTCAACTTGGAGGTATCACCTCCTTGACGGGACAGCCAAAATTCTGCGAAGCTTGTGTGCTGGGGAAAATGAAGAAATTACTGTTTTCCAAAAGCCAGACTAAGGCTCAGGGACCTCTGGACATTGTGTCCTCTGACGTTGGTGGTCCAGTGACACCTACAGGCCCTGGTGGCATACAATATTGGGCTGTAGTGGTCGATCACTGGGGCTCACATGTGTGGGTTCTATTTGCCAAAAGGAAATCCGAGATCTGCCTCCGGCTAAAAGAATGGTGCATCCACGTGGAGCAGCACTTCCGTGCCACTATTGCAAACTGGGAATTTGGTGCAGGATGGACTCGCTTTTTCCGCACAGATGGTGGTGGTGAATACACATCGAAGCAGATGGAGGCAGAATTCAAAAGACTGGGAATCATCCATGAAGTCACTGCACCATATACACCTGAGCAGGATGGAGTTGGTGAACGAATGCAACAAACCCTTGTTACATGAGCAACCACTGTGTTGATTGATTCCTGGCTGCCTCGTAAATTCTGGACCTTTGCCTTACATGCCGCTGCCTACACCATTAATTGTACTCCTGCCTCTGCACAGAAATTTTGTATCCCCCACGAGAAACTCTTTGATCGGCCGGTGAATATTCATCACATGCATCGCTTTGGATGTCGGGCATACCCACTCATTCCAAAGGAGAAGCGTCACAAACAGAAGTTTGGAGACAAAGCAAAGCACTGTGTATTTGTTGGCTATCATGAAAACAGCAAAGCATATGATCTGCTGGTGATCAACAAAGATGGAACTTATGGTGAAATTATAACCTCGAGACATGTCAGGTTCGACGAGGATGAGCCCTTGACTGGAATACAGCCTCAACTGGCACCAGTCATCACCTCTAGAAAACAGCTCGAGGAAGTATCACAAAGTCTGCTACAGCGGGATTCTCCATATTATGATGATGATGATGAGGATATTCCTCCTGGACCAATTCCAGGTTCAGTGGGGGAACCTCAGATCTCCGTGACTCCAATGGGGGAAGGTTTGCCTCAACCTGAACCCCCCAATAATGATCCACCCATTGGACATCCTTCTGAGAGGGGCACTCCACCGCTTCGAAGAGTTGCGGGTATTAGAGTTGAACCCTCCCGAAGATCAACTCGTGAGCGAGTACCGGCAAAGCATCCTAATGCGGTCTATGAGCACATTGCACAGGGAAAGCAATCCCAGTCTAAAGCTCAGCGTGCAGCAGAGACTGAAGCTCACAAGATTGCCTATGAGACAGATCCTCCTTCACCAAATACAGCTCCCCAGGAAGATGTTGAAGAAGCATTTCTTTTAGCAACTCTTGACGATGTCATAGCTGAAGCTTTTGCCGCACATGATCCTGTTGACTCGCCTAGCTGGGCAGAGGCCATGAAAAGTCCAAATGCGGATCAATGGACCGCAGTACTTAACGAAGAGCTTGCCAGCCTCCAGGAGAACAATGTCTATGATGTTGTTCCCATTCCTAAGGATGCCAAACCTATTCGGTCCAAAGTGGTACCCAAGCTCAAACGAGACGAAAAAGGTCTTCCAGCGCGGTACAAAATTCGCATTGTAGCTCGAGGCGATACCCAGAAAGAAGGCATTGACTACAAGGAAGTTTTTGCCCCCACAGCCAATCTGGAGTCTGTTCGCATAATTTGTGCACTTGCAGCTAAACACAATCTGGAGCTTGACCAGATGGATGTCTCCACAGCTTATCTCAACGGTGAACTCGAGGAGGAAATTTACATGATGCCTCCAGAGTGTGTTGATATTCCAGACGGGCATTGCTGGCGCTTAAAGCGGGCTTTATATGGACTCAAACAGGCAGGGAGAACTTGGAACCGGACTCTAGATACAAAACTCTTGAAGCTTGGTTTTCACCGTCTGAACTCGGAAACATGTCTTTATGTCTACAAGGAAGGCAAACAGACATGCTTCGTGGTAGTCTATGTTGATGATCTACTGATCGCAGCTACCTCCAAAGAGTTCTCCCACAAAGTCAAAGGGTTACTTGCATCCTGCTTCAAAATGCGAGATCTTGGTCCCGCCAAATACCTCCTTGGAATTGAGATCGTTCGCAACCGCAAAAAGCGCACAATTGCTCTCAACCAGAGTCAATATATTGACAAGGTTCTTGCTCGCTACGGCATGACCGATTGCAAACCTGTGTTTACTCCAATGGTCACAGGCACTGATCTCAGTGCTACTAACCCTGACGACGACGAGACCATCCATCAGATGGCTTTAGTTCAAGGGGGACCTATTGTCTCATACCAGAGCGTCATTGGATCTTCTATGTATGCAATGCTGGGAACCCGACCGGATATTGCACACACTGTCGGAGTTCTTGGACGCTTCAGCGCAAATCCCAAAAGCCATCACTGGGCTGCTGCGAAGCGCCTACTACGCTATCTAAAAGGCACTCGAGACTGGGCATTGCACTTTGACGGAGCAGACATTGGCATGGACATGAACTTCCTTGGATATAGTGATGCCAACTGGAACGGAGACCGAGACACTTCCTGTTCAACCTCAGGCTATGTTTTATCGCAAGCCGAGGAGCCATTGGTTGGTCAAGTCGCAGACAGTCCATGGTTGCCTTATCATCAACCGAGAGCGAGTACCTTGGATTAGCAAATGCTGGACAGCACCTCGCCTGGCTGCGATCCTTCTTCGAGGAGCTTGGAGAGCCGCAGAACAATCCTACTGAGTTGCGATGCGACAACAGAGCCGCAATCATCCTTTCTCAGGATCCACAATTCCGTGCACGCACTCAACATATTCAGCGCAAATACCATTTTATGCGAGATGATCTTGTTCGACATGGAGAATGTGTGGTTATCTGGTATCCAACAGAAGAAATGGTGGTGGACATTTTCACAAAGGCTCTTACTCACGAGAAGCATTCCAAGTTCTGTTTGTCCATGGGACTACGGCCTGGGTCGAGTGGGGGTGTCAAGAAATGAATTATTCGGAGCGCCCCGGCCTCCGGCCCGTGATAGACATTGACAGATGGTTGGACAGCTTGACACAGCAGTAGATAGGTATATAAACCTCTTGCACTCGTCCCTTGCCCTCAGTCTTTCATCCCACATAGCGGGAGACTGAGGGTGAGTTCCTTACTTACTTACTTGTATTATCCTTACTTACTTACTTGTATTATCCTTACTTACTTATCCTGTAGTACTGCGCCTTCCGCGTATTTACAGGTATTTAATATACAGTCTTTCATCCCACATAGCGGGAGACTGAGGTACTGCGCCTTCCGCGTATTTACAGATTTTGACACCCAGTGTGACCGGTTTTTTGAACGAGCTCATGAAATTGTATTGGGGGTAGCCTGTCCCAAAATCATTCCATGCTTTGTCAAGGTCATGCCAGATGGGACCAAAATTAATACTGTCCCATACTGGATTATGAGTGAGTTTGAGGACACGGAGGTCAGGGCCACCTCTGGTGTCTTGCAACACAGATGGTTTGAGCATGTTGGGGCGCTCAGCCTTGTACTCTATCTCTGCAAAGATGTGTCAGAGCCAACGTCCTGGATATCCGCGCTTGTTGACCCAAGCACGCTTGGAGTCTTCAGAGTGGCAGGAATTCCAGGGGATGTAGAGGTACATGTTTAGTGCTTTTTGGAATACATCCGTGAATAACCGCAATTGTGGGTTAAACACCAGTATCCTGGGGTCTGGTTCCAGGGATACATGTATGTCCAGGAATGGGAGGCGATGTTGAGACGTCATCCATTCCATCCTCATATTCGGGTGAAGAGACCCGAATCACTCTTGGAAATTGTGAACGTCCTCAAGGGTCCCATGGATGATAGCAAAAGTATCATTGATGAAACACCTGTAGAAGAGGATGGTGTCCTTGAATTCCTCGAGCACTGGTACCTCATAGGCTGCAAGAAACACATTCACATATGTTGGGGTGCAAGACGTCCCCATCACAGTGCCTATGACTTGTCGGTACATTTTGTCCGCAAATTCGACATAGTTGAACTTCAGGATTAATCCCAGGAGGAGAACTACCAGCTCCCTGTGATTCCTGACATTCAGACGTGTAGCCTCTCCCAGAGTTTTGAAGTTCATGGGAGAGGTGTGGAGGATTGATGTGATCTGAGCGATACGGTGTGAGTCATCTTCAGCTTTTCGTGGTCGATTAATTGTTGGTCAGGGAGTGCTTCATTTGGGGTCCAGTTGATAGGCAGAGTCGGGGTGTTCTAGGGCTTCGACCTGGCCATCCGATGTGATGGCCGTCGCAAAAACAGCTGTCACTGTGCACGGGACGGGCCTACCCAGCCGTTGATGTGGACTCCAAGGAAACACAACGGATGGGTCCTGTCTGTCAGATGGGTTATTGGGACTGGGCAGCGATCACATTTTGATGGGCTGCTTACTAAGTGTATAGCCACCTCAGATCGCGCCACTGGAATCAATATCTCGATGAATGTACAAGCAAGTCCAGAGATGAATGAATACAGGATATTTGAGTTGAATATATTTCTAAACACCTTTGGAATACATTTCTGGAAGGTAGGTAGTAGTGAGTTCAAGCCGGACACATATATTCAATCAGTTCTAAACATCATTCCTCCATTTCAACATCCTCCTCAACCTCGAAGTCCTCAATAATCACCGCTATCAGTGCAGAATGCACTGCAGGCACTTTGGGTACCAGATTAGCACTGCCATGCTCATGGGAGTATGCACTCAGTATGCACAGTAGCTTCAAGGTTGTCAAATTGATACAATATCCTTCAGAGTAGTTCCCCATAGTTAGTGAGGAAATATATGTACCACTATAGAACATAATTTTCCAATATTTGCAGTCAAGGACAACATCTGTTGGGTTGCAGAGGCACACAAAAACTGACGCGACGCGCTATGTCACACAATGTCACGTGTTTGGTAACGCTCGCGCGAGGACGCGTTTTTGAGGCACATGAATGCTTTCCTCGCTTTCCTCTGTCTCAGATGTTGAATAAATCAACTGAATCTGTGTTTTGGCCGAAGGATTTTTTCTAATCTTGCCGTATGGTCTTCCCTCTATATGTCTCTACACCAAATTTGGCTTCTCTCGAAATCTGTTCGGCCAAAACACAGGCAGGCCAATTCGGGTGGACTTTGCCTCTCAAGTCTGGCAGCACGATGGCAACAGCAGCCAAAAAATGGGTCGGCGTTTGACCATCACATTTTGGTGGGGTGACTTCATCAATAAACAAGTACAAACACTTTGGCCATTTGGACCGCGTTGCCCAGTCCCAGGGTTATGGCCGTCGCGACGGGTCTATGCATTGTATTCCCAATGTAAGGTGCAAACACTGGTATCTGTGACTTTGTTAGTATTATGAAACCCTGCATATACTTCCTCAGATCCACTTTGGAGCTTATCAGACATCTTCTTGACATATCTTCAAGTTGCAATATACAACACACATAAGTACCATGATGGGAATAGGACTCTGGAGCTGAGATCATTGAACCTTTATTTTGTTGAGTACATGGTCTTACTATGAGCGCCGAGTTTCTAGCAGCTAAACTTTTAGCAGTGCACCACTGGTGTTGAGAACATCGAAGATCGTACCTCTTCGGTAAATGCCGAGCAGGCCAAGTGACAGAGAAAGCAGCCCAGGCTTGGGAAAGAGAGAACTTTTAACTCACCCAAACTACTTGTTATATTGGTGAGTTGAATATTTATCAATGAATGTCAATTTACCTGACATTCAACTTGAATTTCCAGCAACATCGTTGTGTGACCCATCAACCCGTTGACGGACGGGTACGGGTACCCTGTTCATGGGTTAACCCATCCGGTACCCATCTGTCTCGACCCCTTGCCCAGTTGCTGGACAGACAGGTCCCGACCCGTCACGACGGGCTGTCACCCCGTCGAAACGACAGACGGGTCGGAGCCCTAGCATGCACATTGTTTGGTCCAAAGGACCAGCACCCATTATGATTCATGACCAGGGTCAATGTACAGCTGAGTCAAGGTAGGAAAGTGTGTAGAAAGTTGATTGGATAAATAAGTGTATAACAGACTGAGCGTCCACTACTCTATATATAGCTTTTATACTATGCCAGAAAATACATTAGTAAGATAATAAGTAAGCTACAAGATCTGTCCGTATCAGTAATAATATTCTAGAGAGTTCTGCCTGAGGTAATTAGTGAGCAGAATAATAAGCATACGGTTTGTCATTCCAACACTCCCCCTCAAACCGATGCAAGTCCCAGAGCTGATGCAAAATGCTTTGCCTTCGCATTGGGAATAGTGATGGGAAGGTCCAGTTCGACCTTTCGGTTCGAACCTGAACTGAACCGAACTGAACACCAGGTTCAGGTTCAAGGTTCAGTGATTCATTGAACCGAACCTGAGGTTCAGGTTCGGGGTTCAGGCTAATACATTTTTCCTGAACACGTTTGAACCCTGAACACCGGGCCTACCCAAACACCCAGTTTTAAACCATTTTTGGGAGTGTTCCATTGAATTTTGGGGCTGGTTATAGTCAGGGCATAAACTGTTCAGGCTTCTGATACTTGTGGCTGCAGTTGGGAGAGAATATAAGGTGGAGAGCGTGGGAACCCAGCACCCTTACATAAGCCATTCTGTCACGCTCTTATAACTATATCAGGAACTTTCAAAAAAATATTATGGCTGCTAGGAAATGTGCTAATTGACCATGTTATCACTTCCTAGGAAGCAGAATCTTCAAAAAGACATCCATTCCAGAGTTATAAGCACTTTTTTTTTCCTTTTTAGGAAACTGTGTTCCTATGGCCTTTTCCGCGCATTTGGCGCGGTTTCGGAAAATGAACCCCGAACATTTGGAATGATTATGTAATCAATCACATGATCGGTCCGGACATCCCGGCGCCTCACCCGAGCCTCGTTGCAGCCTCGTTCAAGTCGCATTTTTGGCCCTCTCCTCTCCCCTCCATCTGCACCATGCCCAAAGCCAGTAAAAGCAAGTGAAAGCCGTGGTCATATTTGTGACTTCTATCCTAAATACCACTGTGAACTCAATTTTATTGAAATGTACTGGGGTGCAGCAAAATTCAAGTATCGAAAGTCCCCCAGCACCAAGAATATTGAGGAGATGGAAGCAAATGTCAAAAGATGTCTGGATGAAGTCCCTCAATTGTTTATTCTTCGGTTTTCCAATAGAGCAGCCCGATTTGTCTCAGCTTACTATCTTGGCTGTACTGGGAAGGATTTAGGCTATCTACAGAAGACATACAAGAGCCATAGAATGCTGCCTTATGATGCAGTAACATTGATGAAAGAGTCTGTACATATGTAGTTTTTTTTCCCATATGAAATCCATTTTTTTGCACTGATTTATTCAAATTTTTTCTCCGACTCGAGATTTGGAACGTCACGTCACGCTTTGTTACGGCTTACATAAAGGTGCTGGGTTCCTACGCTCTCCACCTTATATATTCCTGCGCCAAACAAGGGTGAGTTACAGTCAGTCACAGACATTACAAATGTCGACCAACATGAATGAAATCTTGTACACTCCTGTTCAATGAGATTTTATGCAGGCAATGATTTTGATAGGTTTATGATGGTAAGTTGCACATTTTGAGAGTCAGAAATCAGTGTCTTACAGTGGGGAGATTTTTTATGGTTCAGTTCGGGTTCGAACACCGAACTGAACCTGAACCTGGTGTTCAGGTTCAAGTTCAGAGAAATTGCTGAACCGAACCGAAGTTCAGGCTCAGTGTTCGGGGAAGAGCACCCAGAACCTGGATCGAACCGAACTTTCCCATCACTAGATCAGTTTGAGTGATCCGGCCTCGATGATGTACCAAATAAAGTGGTACCGAATGTTGATATGCTTCGTTCTGGTGTGATAATGCCAGTCTTTTGTGAGCGCGATAGCTGACTGGCTGTCGCTGAATAATGTTGTTGGCCCAGATAAAGGTCGGAAGACCTCTCCGATGAGTCTGCACATCCAAAGTGCTTCTTTGGCAGCATGCATGGTGGCAACATATTCGGCTTCTGTGGTTGAGAGTGTAACGAGCTCTTGTTTCTTCGAAGACCATGAAACTGCACCTCCATCAACAAGGAAGACATATCTGGAGATCACGCGCTGGTGATCCTGTGATGCACCATCAGCATCCATGTAACCGACTAAACCTCTTTTCTCCTCCGTATACCAACTCCAGCTTCTTCATACCCAGATGGTATCGGAAGACCTTCTTCACAGCCTCCCAGTGCACCCATCCTGGATTATCGTTGAATTGTGCCAGAGTCGAAGTCGCGAACACAATGTTGGGCCGAGTCCCCATGGCAGTGTACATCAGAGAGCTGATGGCTTCTCAATAGGGTACGCTCTTCATCCGAGCAATGTCAGTAATGCTGGTCGGGCTTTGTGCTTTTGTAAGTGGGATTTGGGGGTCCATGGGTGTTGAGCATGGTTTCGAGTCATTGAAATTGTAGCGCGTCAAGATGGATTCGATGTATGTGTGCTGCGAGAGTGAGATTGTCCATTTGGCAAGATCACGAGTAGCCAGTTTATTGGCCCAAGGTCCGTCATCTTGTATTTCTTGTTAATGTCAGCTTTGAACTGTGCTATCAGCTTTGGAGAATTTCCATTGACCATGCAGTCATCGACATGGACTGCCAAGATGATCAACTGATTTTCTACCTCTTTGTAGAAAACTCCGTGGTCTGCCTCTGCACGTCGGAATCCCAGGTTGGCTAGAGCTGCACATAGCGCATCATACCAGTTCCAAGCTCCCTGTCGCAGGCCATAGAGTGCCTTATGGAGTTTGTAGACAAAGCGGCGCCGATTGCCGATTGCCTGATCAGGTGGTTGTTCGAGGTAAACCATCTCATCATCCTTGAGTTTCCCATTCAGAAATGCACTATCAAAGTCAAACACATCGATTGGCCATCCATTTCGCGCTGCGATGGCAAGAAGAAGTAGGAATGAGGAAAGTTTGGCAACGGGTGCGTATGTTTCGTAAAAATCCATTCTGTGGATCTGAGTGAAACCCTTCGCAACCAGATGTGCCTTGTATTTCTCAATCTCGCCTGCTGCATTCCTCTTGATATGAAGAACCCATTTGCTGTCCACCATGTTCGCAGTTGGTGGCTGTTCAACCAGTGACCAAGTCCCATTAACTTTGAGACTGTCTAACTCCACGAATATACCCTCTTTCCATTGCACCCAATCAGGCCGCTTTTTTTGCCTCTTTGAACGTGGGCTCCAGCCCTTCTACACCCGAAATAACTGATGCCATTGCATAGTCTTCTTCAGCTATATTTGCATCTGCATCCTCTGTTGCCAGTGCCTCCTGAATCCATCAGGGCAACAGTGTGCTTTTTGGCAGCCCAACTGCGACTCCCTCTCCTTCTCGGAGTCTCCAAATGTATGCGGATTCCTTTCGCACTCGTTTCAGCCGCGTTTCTTCAGGTTCTTCTGGAGCTTTGAATCAATCTCCAAGGTAATCAGGGGGTGGCACAGCTTGAGGTAAATTTTGTTCCTGATTCTCGGCATGTGCAGGTGCAGGGTTTGCATCCAACGACAGCTCACATCCCTCAATCTCCCCCTCGAGCAGTACTTTCACCTCCAACAGTTCCCAATGGAACTTGACACTTCTTTCCACCCCCACTGTACACTTTTCGGGCCAGTAAATTCGATGGGCATCACTGACTTCTTCAAAGCCGACTCAATGTCCAGCCGCTGCACGAATGTCGAGCTTGGAGTTGTCTGAGTCATGTACCCAGACTTTACAGCCCCACGGAGTTAAGCCCGCAAGATTCAGTTTCTTCTCCATGACAAGCTCAAACAGTGTCGTATCAGCTAGGGCTTGTGTCCACATTCGATTCTTGAGGCATACAGCATGCATTACAGCCTCTCCCCAGAGAGACTTTGGTAATTGGCTTTTGTGCAGCATTGCCCGTGCTTTCGCAACAAGTGTTCGATTTCCACGTTCCGGTATGCCATTATACTCGGGTGTATCATGCACAGTTAACTTCTGGACAGTGCCCTGCTTGGCTAGATGGGCATCCCATTCCTCGCTGCGGTATTCCCCTCCTCTGTCTGTGCGCAACTGCTTGATGACGGCACCTTTTTGCATCTTTGCCCAGGCTTCGAACATCAAATACATGTCTAAAACCTTGTCGGAATCTTTGCTTTTCAGCAACTGAAGGTGTGTCCATCGGCTCCACCTGTCCACGAACATGACATAGTAATGACAGCCTTATTTCGTAGACACTGGCGCTGGACCCCAGAGGTCCGAATAAATTTCTTCGCCAAATTTTGATGCCCTCGGCTCCTCCTGGATTATCTTGATGGCCTTTCATGTTGCCTTTGCAAACTCGCAAGACTCGCAAACACCCTGTTGGCTTGACTCGTCAAGCTTGATTCCCTCCACGAGACCTTTCTTGACCAAGTTCCTGGCAGCCTCATGTGCTATATGACCCATGCGCTGATGGAGTTCATCAACCGTGATCTTCTCCATTACGCGCCCTGCGAAGTCCTTGTTTTGACGTGGACTGAATACCCAGTAAAGTCCGCCCTTCTTTTCTATCTTTCTGACAAGCCCCTTGGACTTATCAAAGATTTGGCAGACTCCCCTGCCAAACCAAACATGTGATCCAGCATCGTCAATTTGTCCAATTGACACCAAGGTCAGGCCCATGGTCAGAGCATAGAGTACGTCCTTCAATAAAATTCGTGCAGTCAGTTTATCTCCATTTGGGACGCGTCTCCTGCATGTCGGAAAGCTCAGATTATTGTTCCACAGGTGTCTCTAATTCATGGGACCGAGGCCAAGTGCTTTTGCACCAAATTTGTATCTAGTCCTGGAGTTCAAACCCTGTCGACCCTTTATTTTTTTCAGTGACACATGCAATGGTCAGCTACAATATTTTGCAGCCACATTTTTTATCCGGGCCTTACAAGTGCCTGTACACATTTATTTTCTATTTAAGAAGCCTGTTTCTCCCGATTTGGATGCATGTGACTGATGTGACATGGGGTGTGGCCGACGCATACCTTACTTGTGGATCAATCCAGCATCTTCCGAGAGGATTACAATCAGTTCCCTGATCAACCTGTGGTGATTCAAGTTCGAACTTGTGCAGTGATGGCACAAAGCCTTGAAGCTGTTCTGCCACTTCGGATTTGGGCAGCTCCAGTGCTGAGGGATCACTAAAAAAAACTGTCAAATGCCTGAGTTTGCACAAAAAAAAAACTAAAAACTATACCAGGATCCATGCCTAACTGCAGGTGCCAGTACTTGAACCTGTGAGTCAGTGAACCCATGGGTTTTCCCACAGTTCAACCCACAACAACTCACTGGTGACCCAGACTTGTTCCATCCCTTAGAAATAGCTGGAATGGATTTCTTATGAGCCTACACATTCGGAATAGATCCTGCATAGGATATTGCCACTATTTCAAATATTTTTCTCTCTAATTCCAAGGGAAGCATCAGACTTGTCCTCTTCATAATCCTGGGACTCACGCTCATCATGGCTAAGCTGAGGGGCATCGGTGGCTGTGCTCCAGCTTGGCTTTTATCTTGATTATTCTGCTGATCATATTCAGTGGTCCAATTATCATTCAGTCAAAGCAGGTCAAAGTCAACATACACTTATTTTGACAGAACATTGTACCACAACGCCAGCAAGTACTAAAATCAGAAATCTTTCATAACAGAACTCTAACTGCATCATGACGACAGGCTCGGCACGGCATTTCACCTCCGTGTCCACCTGACCAACACCGCCAGAAATTCCGAGAGTGTCCAGTGAATCAGTGACCCTCAGAGCTCATATTAGAACTGAAGAAAATAGACTCAAAACTGCACACACAACTGGTAGGTAATTTAAAGTAAGTGGCGTTCACGTGAAGCGACAACTGCGACCCCTGGGAATAATTATAATGGATATTGAAGGGGCCCCCGGTCACTACTGTCTAACCCTGTCCCCAAAGTTTCCACAGTTTTACTCTACGAAATTTGGCCATTGGGACCATGTTTTTTCTTCCTCTTCTACTCTGTGTCGGACAAGGTCCTAGGGGGTTTTTTTTTTTTTTTTTTTTTTTTTTTTCAATTTTTGGGCCGATTGAATTTGGAGCTCCCATCAATATTCGGCTTTAAATCTATCTTGGATATATCCGGTAGTGACCGGGGGCCTGCTCGGAGTCTGTTAGCCGACTGACAACAACGGCCTTGCGGCAATAGATCACCTTTTCATTCCTACACTACTCACGACTGCTGCGCCTGATTGCCTCGACCGACCGCCTTTCTTTACTTTCCCTTACGAGTTCTTCCTCATGGTGCCGAATATCGCAGTACTTGCAACTACTGCTCTCCTCGCCTTCACCACTGCCGTGGGCGCCATTTCCAAGGTCTCCCGCACAGGCAGATACCTCTACACCGCCGATGGGAACAGGTTCTTCATCAAGGGAATTGCATACCAGACGCAAGGCACGAGTCTCTCCCTGCTCTCCAGTGGCCTCCTGTGACCTTTGTGTTTAGGACTGGTCGTTTCCGGCCCAGACAACCCGCTAAACCAGCCCTCCACCTGTATGTCACCGCCTCTCGTCTTCGGGCATTGCTGATGTCTCGTCAGTCGTCGACCAGCTCGCAGACAGCGCAGGGTGCACCCGCGACCTGCCGGTCTTCCAGAAACTCGGCGTAAATGCGATCCGCGCCTACTCCGTCGACTCGTCTCTCAATCACGACTCGTGCATGAGCGCGTTGAGCGGGGCTGGAATTTACGTCATGTGCGCATGTCCCCCATCGTTCCATGACTCCCAATTCTGACATCTTCCAGCGTTGATTTGACTCTGCGTGAGTGGTTGCCTCGTATATTTGACCTGACTGACATCCGACAGCCCTCAACGGATCCATTGATACCACCCAACCGGCATGGAGCACCAATCTTCAGGACCAGGTTAGTCATCTCTCGTTGCCAGCGGCAACTATTGACTCTCGTTGCTAGTACATCAAAACAATCAACGCCTTCTCAAAATACGACAATGTCCTGGCGTACAATGTCGGAAACGAGGTCCTCACAGCCGATGCGACCAACGCCGCGCCCTTCATCAAGGCAGCTGCCCGGGATATCAAGGCATACCTGTGAGTCGCGCCGTCATGCGATTCGTGCTCGTGCTGAACAGCATTCCAGCACGTCAATCTCGTCGTCTGCGCTGGTCGGCTATGCAGCCATTGACGGCGCGTCGAATTTCCGCGATCCCGTCGCGAATTACTTGTCCTGTGATCCGTCTGGAACCAATTCTGGCAGCTCGTCAATCGACATTTTCGGCTTGAATAACTAGTGCGTCTGTTTTTCCGTTTATCTTGACAAGCATGCTTACCTAATCAGTGAATGGTGTGGTGACGCACCGACCACGACATACGACGGCATCAACGCTGAGTTCGCAGACTACAACGTCGTTGCTTACTTGTAGGGTTTCCTCAAACTTGTCTTCCGTATTCTAACCATTTGCAGCTCGGAGTTCGGAAGCGAAAACTGCAGCCCTGGCACCCGTGTGTGGACGGAGGTCGCCACCCTCTTCAGGTAAGCACGGCGCTCCAAACTCCGCGCACCCGCTCATCAAATTCCCCGCAGCTCTCCCATGACCAACGTCTGGTCCGGCGGCCTCGCCTTCAGCTACTTCCCCGCCGAAAGCGCGGGCCACCAATTCGGCATGGCCACCCTCTCCTCGGACAACACCACCGTGACCACCAACGCCGACTTCGACAACCTGGTCCTGCAATACGGCAAAGTCTCGTTCGTCAACAGCCCCGCGCAGTCCGCCGCCAGCGCCTCGTCGTTCTCCGCGTGCCCCACAGCGAACGCGTCGTTCGCGGCCTCTTCGATGCTGCCGCCGACGCCGAACGACGTGGAGTGCGCGTGCATCGAGAACGCGCTGAGCTGCCAGTTCCACCCGTCGACGCCCGACTTCAACGTCGTCGTGGGGACCCTCACCGGCACGGCGTGCGGACTCCTCGGGGCGGGGGGCTGCGTGGACATCAGCGCCAACGGCACGACGGGCGTCTATGGGCGGCTGGCCTTCTGCGATCCCTGTCAGTGCCCCCTTTTCATTCCTCCCCATGTTTTGCGCTGACCGCGCGGAACTACAGCGACCAAGCTGTCGTATGCGTTCAGCGAGTACTACGAGTCCCAGAACCGGCAGGCGACCGCGTGCTCGTTCAACGGGAACGGGACGGTCAACGCCGCGGCGCCTACCGGGAGCGGCGCGGCGCTCTCCGCGGCGACGTCGTGCATTGCGAATCCGTCGGCGGTGAGCACGCCCAGCGCGTCAGGGGGCTCGGGCTCTGGCACGGGCTCGAGCTCGGGCTCGGGCTCGTCGTCGTCCGGCAACAAGAGTGGCGCAGTGGCGGTGTTTGGCGCGCAGAATGCGTTGTTCGGCCTGGGATTGATGGCGGCGTGCATGGTGGGGAGTGCGCTGTGGACCTTGGCGTGAATGTTGTGTTTTGTCGTTTTGTGACAGTGTTCGTATGGACGATAGCCAGACGATAGCCTCCTACTTCATAATTATCTTAATCGTGGACATCTGAAAAGTAGTTGCCAAGGATGGGCCGGTTCGCGCAGAGCCTGGCTCATTTTTCGCTCGACCGATACATACAGTACATATCTTAGTTTAGGATCATCTTTCGTTGGACATAAGTCGAATCAAGGTCTGCCCTACCCCTCCGCAGCACCGCCCTCGTCTTGTGCCTTTCGTTCCGTGCCGCGAGGATGACGTTTCTAACCTCGCGACACCTTCCCGGTGTACTTGATCTCGCCACTCGCCAACTCCCGCGGGATGACGGCGTAGAAGCTGGCTCATCGTGCCACTCGGAAAGCAGGGAGGTCGCGTGGATCCGTCTTCCCGAGGACAAGACCCACGCTCTGCCGCTGTGGTATCCGTACATGCGATGAGTGCGGAAGTATATCGACGTTGATGCCTTATTAGAATAATGTGCTGGTGCTGATGCTGCGTCAGTCAGTGTGTGTATATACATAGTCATTGCAACATGCGACAGACTCGGACAATTGGTGGTGATCAACTCGAAGCACCGTTTGTTCTTTTGTCGATCTTGCTCGGAATCCTAGAGCGCTTACATTTGGTATAAGGAGATTGAAAGTGAGAGAAATATTTTAATGCAACGGCAGGCCTACCCTGAATGGTAGGATCGCCAAAGCTGTCTGACGCGCTTCATTTGTCCTTGCTTGGCGGATCCAAGAACGCGTGAGTTGTCACGTTCCCTGTGCATCTGATACAGAACTCTTTTGCTGTGCAGTGTGTTGCATGGAACACAACTGACATCAATCATGTTCTATCGGATACCTTGGTCCGGCTTGGAGCCTTCTGGACTAGTCGTACCATGAGGGTCCTTGGATGACGCTGGCGCAGTTTACAGCTTTCAGATGAATCAGACAGGCGCCTTTTCTTTCCTCCATGGCCACTCTCGATCGTGCCCTCGCAGGGTCTCCAGTCTCCATATTCTCCCTGACTGCTTCGTCGACATATGAAACCACCTCTGGGTCATCCTCAAGCACCGTTCCTGGCCCTGGCGCGCTTACTGGTAAGGCGATCAAGGCGCTGGGGAGAGTGACGATACGGGGCATAGACCATTTCGTCATTCTGAGGCAGCTCTCTGTGATAGCCCACCACTTTCCCCTGATGGACGAGAAAGCCGCAGTCATCAAGCACATTGAGGAGATCTATGACCATACGCTCGAGTTTTCCAGGTTTGCTATGCATTATGAGGCGAGCGACATGACAATTGAACCTCGGTGTCAGACAGGGTCTGTACCGAGAAGAAATTAATAGGAAGGCCCTTCGGTTGTTGTTAGGGCAAGTTGGCCTGGGCGAGACCCAATTTCTCGTGCGAGCGCTGTCCCGCTGGGATACACTCGAGCTCCGTATTTTTCTCTCTGAGATTTTGATCCAATTAGTTCCGTTATGGTCCGTATTTATCCAGCACAGCGTACGATCTATCTGATTGATTCGCATTATAGGAACCCTCCCCTTCGCAAAGTCTTCTATTCGCCGTTGCTCGATGCATATTCCAGGGCACAGAAATGGGCTCACATCTCGATTTTGCCGTTCCTCCTGTTTATTTCCAAACTGGTCAGGACACACAGCTCCGTTTGTCGAGCTGTGCTAGACGTAGGCTTCCTGGACGTGCTTATACTCATACGCACCTACCACGGCCTAAACAAGGAGGACATCATTACAGAGCTAGACGCGAATCGCGAATACTCCTCTCATCGTCGGCGACTCCTCGTCGCAAGTAATGCTGCGTTGCTGGATATCGCCGCCTATCCGGAACACCGCCCGGTCGTCCTCGGGCATCCCATTTGCTCCACTTGGGTCTCGCCTCGCCAAATGGCCACAGAAATCCCCCCATTCACGTCCCGCACAAAGGCGATGTTCCTGTCCCCTGAAACCGATGTTCCAGATGATGATTCGTTGCTTTACTTAACCCTCGATCTGTAAGAAACACTGTGATATTGGATCCTTACCACTGATCGTCGGCCCTTACGCAGTCCTACGGTTTGTAAGCTTCCGCCCGTTTCTGAGCTGGACCCAGAGGAACTTCTCAATTCACTTCCATTCGATGTGGCCCACGACCAGGCGCTGAGAGTTTTCCTCTTGAGAAGCCCTCACGCGAAAAAGGTTCAGATACTTTCTGGCCTCATCAAACACATGCTGGAAAACGGGTCAGTATCCCTTATTGTGTCCACTAGAATTCTATTCTGACTCCATGAATCCAGCAATCCCTCATCCCCTCTGTACAATCTCCGATCCCGCTATCGGCTCTTATTCTTCCTACGGCTGATCGCCGCCGCTTCCTGGAACTCCAACAACAGGACGGCCCTTGTGGACGCCGGCGTCGTTGATTTCCTTGTGCAGATAATCGGGACCGAAGTCCCCGGCAGCTACATGGCAATCCTCGCTGGACACGAGAGCGCGGACCGCAACATTCCTGCGATCATCCGCGAACATGGCCTGACACACCTGCTCAGTGGGCCCCTCGCGCAGACGTCGCGCTTGGTGCGCTTGATTGCAACGGCGTTTTCGGCGCTGTTTCCCGAGGGCGAGGGAACGGACGCGTAGCCCCCTTCGTATTCATACCCTCGCACGATACCCCTTCAAAAGTTTCGCGACATGTCATTCAGCATCTCGATACCCCATGCACTTCGACAGGTTTGTCCCTAACGCGCCCGATCTCAGACATTATCTGAAAGTTTCTACTTATACCATACATTTTCTGCATCTCTATCTATCATGATACCCCCTTCGATAGGTTTGGACCTCATGCACCCGATCTCGCAGATATCATTTGACACTCCATATATATTGTGACCTCGTCTCTACTTGTACCATTCTCACACCACTCTCTGTATACCACCTCTGTATTACACACTTGTAACCTTAACGACACCCACGATGTACTAACAGCGTTCTTGTATGTACCATGTATGCCTCGCCGATCATCAGGCAGTTATCCAAAATGGAGGACATGGAGAGACTCGATGAATTGCTCACCATACTGAAAGCAAGCGCCTTATGAGCCAAAAAAAAACGGAAGTAAAGAAAACATACGCACCCGCACGCCGATAATATCCTCATCATTGATCATGACCGCCCGAAAGTCGAACTTCTCCTTCGACAGAGTCTCTACATACGGCAGCGTCGACCACACTGGCTCGCTGAATGGCACCTGGTTCACGTCCTTCTCCGAGCCAGCCTCCATCACGCGCACCGTCGCGTGCTCTCCGTCCACAGGCCCGATCCGGCGCTGCGCCGCGACGCGCCGCGGATTGAAGTCGAGCACGCGGATGGGCGCGGGTTTCTCCCATGCATCAGCCGCGATCGTGACCATGCGCTGCCCGGCGGTCGTCGTGATGTAGTGCTTGGACACCGGGCCCGTGATGGGCCAGCATGAGGACTGCGGACCCCACGCGCCCCAAGGTGTCTCTGCGGTGTCGGCGTTGCGTAACAGCGCGAGGAGGGTCGAGCGCGGAACGACGAAGATGTACTCTGCCGGGGCCAAGTGGTTCCAGGCGTCGAAGGAGAAGAGGATGAGCGAATCCTCGGCCCGAGGCGTGAAGTTGGATTGACTCGCCCGGCAGATGGACATGCAAGGGTTGGGTTCCGCGCGGCATTGGAAAGAGTCAAAGGCATGGTCGTCGTGGAGTGCTGGAAGAGAGAACGAATGGATGAAGTGTGGTACCTCGTCCGATTCGGATGAGGGCGGGATATACAAGATGCCCAACGTGCCGTCGGCAGTATCTGGGATGATGATGGTGTCTTCCGTAAGAAAGATGATACCAGTGGTGTTGACGCCGAAAGGATCCTGTATTCATATATCAGAGGACGAAAAAAAAAACACGTATATCTGGCGCTACCATTTTTGGTGTCCCCAATTTCCAGTCGTACACATGAACAGTGTCCATGTCGACATTCTCATCGTGCCAGTAGACTATAAGGAGCGCGAGATTTTCTCCAACGATCTCCATGGTGATACCAGGAGGGCCACGAGAGGCTTCAATGTCATGAATATGTATTATTGGGTTGGTCGCCAGTTCGTGAGGTTTGCCCGTGGAAAAATCCAAAAGCATGACGTCGAGCGACATCCACTGCGGATCGTCTTCACAGGGTGAACTACGAGTACATGAGAAATGTACAAAGACAAGGTCTGCGGAACGTACCGAGTCACTATTGCAATCAGATTGTGTTCCGTCAAGGCGGACCCAAAATCGACGATAGGCTTTCCCACATCAATTTCTGTCCACCGGAGGTCATCCGAAGATCCAGGAGACGTGTACGCATACTTAATCCCATGGCAGATTGAGGAATTGGGATCCAACCGCTTTCCAGCGAGATAGAGGTCAGACGCGAGATCGTAGATGCCACCCGACACAAAATCCAACGTGATTGCGCGGGAAGGTTCGTGAGCGAAATTCAACCAAGCGGCCTCATGTCGTTGGAGCTCTATGATTCGCTGCGCAATATTTAGCTCTGCTATCCGTTCTGGATTCTCCCGCACAGATGCAGCCTCCTGAGCGAGCTGATACTGTATCAAGACCGAATTTTCGATGGTCTCGCGAAGGAGTCGGTTCCCAGTGTCAAGGCAAGACTCGATGTCTCTGAAGTCTAAGTATGCAAGACATGCGACAACCAGCTCAGTTGGTAGATCCAACAGATGGAGCGGCTCGGAGGACATGGCGGCGCTAAAAAAGATGACGATAATCAAGAGTTACCCCTGTTTGCCATCAATGCCGTTGGACCCGTCACTGTGACAGCGTGACACTCCAACCACTATGTGCAAAACACTGGATTCTTCGCTTTGACCGCTCTCCCCACAAAGACGTATTCTGGCCGAGATCCTTGGCTCTCTCTGCCGTAATTCTTGACTACTCTGCGAATGAGTAAGGCCCACGCTGCGGACCCCTCGCGGTCCGTTAATGTCTCGACCCCCATCTTGATAAATCAACTCAACCAGCTTCTTGCGGGCTTAAACCTCCCAATCACGGTTGAATCTCACCAAGACCTTACCCCCTCATTGCTCGTTGGAATCGTCGAGTCCCTGCTTTCCGCCCGCCTCCCCATCCCCGCCGAGCAGCGCGCGGTCATCTTCACATCCGCCCCAGCCAAAGTGCACTGCATGAAAATCTTCCTGGGCGTCCTGCAGGCCGATATTCTGCAGATGGACGTCGGGATAAGCAACATCGACCCGCGGCGCCTCGCGCAAGGCGCCGACGACGAGACGATATTCGTCGGGCGGTTGCTTTGCTGGTACGGGCGGCGCATCGGGCTGGTCTCGCGGCCCGGAGCGGACGCGCGCAACGACAGCGCGAGCCCCTCGACGCTGACTAGCGCCACCAAGCACACGGGCACGAGCCCCGTGCACGCGTTCTCGACGTCCGGGCTCCCGGAATCCGATACCAGCGTCAGCGCAGACGGGGATGCGGATCCGGCGCGATCTGATTCGCCCCCGTCCAGCAGCTCGGCCCAGCCTACGGTAAAAGCGGGCCCGCGGTGCATCCACGAGGTGCCCGAGCCCTCTCTCGTCCTCTCGCCCTCCAGCACGCGCCCCGAGTCCATAGAGCCCGAGTACCAGTCGCAAAATACGACGGTGCGGTACACGGGGTATATCGAGCTCGCCGACGAGGCCTCCGAGATCGCCGCGTTCGAAGCGCGGCGTGCGGAGGAGAAGCGCAGGCGTCTCCGCCGCGCGGGGAAGCGCCGGCAGCAGCCACCTGATGATACCAATCCCATAGCCGAGGTTCCTCGCTCATTCCTATGGCCCTCCTATCCTTGCTGACGCGTCATCAGGCCGCACAGGTGGATCTCAGTGCATTTTCTAAGCGGTGCGCCGCGGATCAGGAGCGCAAGGTCGCGCTCATGCGGCGCAAGGCCAATCTCCTAGAGCAGCTGGCCCGCCTGCATGTCAGCGAATACGAGGCTGCGGTGCATGCGGAGAGAGATCCATAAGCCTCGCCTTGCGGCCGTTGAGCCATCCACTCTCGGTGCCCGCGATGGTGTTGGTCCCTGCTGCTCCGTCCGCAGCTGCGGAGGTATGCTTGCGTCACTGTCGATGCTCGCTCTGACCTGTCTCGCGAAGGCGCCTTCGGAGCCTTCGCCGTCTGATTAAGCGCGTCGGCGTCACGGATTTCCCTCCGCTCGGAGCACCCGCTCTTCGTCGTTGCTGAGCACGCTATAGGCTTCTCCGCGCGGCAAGGATGGACACACGAAGACTGTATCCATCCGCCCTGGCTTCTCCGCAATGTTGGGCATCACCAACTCACGAAACGCAGCCAAAAACATGGTGTAAATTGTTACCTGATGCTTTGTACCATAAACGCGGAATAGGTTGTCTGTTGTTGTACTTATGTATGTACATTATGTATTTTGTGCATCCAGTAATTGCCTTTTTGGAGTGCCAAAAACCCATGACAATGCATCCTTCGCACTCCTTGCTGCGTGCAGCATTATATCGGCTACGTACGCGTAGGATGAGCAGCATCGCTCCAAGCTGATGTTGCCAATTCCCACTCGCGACGCACTCCGAGTGTCCTCCCACTGGCAGCTCAGAAGAATAAGACAAGAATCGCCGTCCTATACTAATCCGCAATCCCGTCGATTTTCTAGTGCTCAAGAGCCAGGCGACTCACGGTCTCCTCAAACCCAAGCTCTGCCGCAACTCCCAAACACCTGATGTCAAAGCGACAATCAATGTCATAAGCCCCAAAATGATGCAGTCAGCACCGCCATCCCATGTCATCTCATCTCAAAATCGAAATAACTGACGTCGCATTTAGATCACACACAATCGAGCCCGTATGTACTCGTACAGAACGAAAGAAGAGAATACACATACACTAATCTCTACACCGCAATATCATTTATCCCGCTTTATCCGCGCACCACCCACCGACGAGCGACGCCCTCACGCGTCACGCGCCCTCCGCGACCTTCTGCTTGATGAGCTCCACGACGCCGGGCTCCGCGACGGTGCTGAGGTCGCCGAGCTGGTCGCCCTCGCCCGCGACGATCTTGCGCATGATGCGGCGCATGATCTGGGGCGATATGGATTTGGAGGGCACGAAGCGCGAACGCAAAACGCACCTTGCCCGAGCGCGTCTTCGGCAGGTCGGCCACGATGTAGATCTTCTTCGGCGCCGCGAACGGCCCGATCACCTTGCGCACCTGCAGCACGAGCTCCTTCGCGAGCGCCGCCTCGTTGGTGCGGTCGTACGTGAATTCGCTGGGGGAGGTGTTAGCGCGGGTGGTGGGCGGGAGACGGGGGGAAAAGTGGAAGGCGGGGAGGAAGGGAGGAAGGGAGCAGGAAGGAGGGAAAGAACGCCAACGAAACACCACGCACGGCTTGAGCGTCACGAACGCATACACCGCCTGCCCCGTCAGCTCGTCCGCCGTCCCGATCACTGCACGCAGTCAGTCAGCCAGCGGGCACACTGCACACAGGGGGGGACGCAGACGCACCGGCGGTCTCCGCGACGCCCTTGTGCATGATCAGCGCGCTCTCGATCTCCGCGGTCGACAGCCGGTGCCCGGACACGTTGATCACGTCTGCGGGCGCGCGCGGGGTCGGGCAGAGGCGAGTGGGCAGGCCAGAGTGAGAAGAAGAAGGCAGCCCGTCAGCACGAGCGCGAAGCCACATAGAACACGACGCGCGGCGCGGCGCACGCACCGTCGATGCGGCCCTTGATCCAGATGTACCCGTCCTCGTCGCGCGCGGCGCCGTCGCCGGTGTAGAAGAGGCCGGGGTAGGGCTGCGGGGCGGGTCAGCGGGGGTCGGCATCGGGGGAGGGGCAAACGGGGGGGGGGGGGGGGGGGGGGGGAAGCAAGTGGAAGAAGGAGAACGAGAGCGAGAACGAGAAGAGGGGAGAGGGGAGGAAGGCTTCTGAGAAGGACGGGCGTGGCAGCGAGCACAATGACAGACGGGGGGCGGCACAGGCCAATGGGCGGGGGAACGCGAAGGAGGCAACGACGGCAGCGCACCTTCATATACGTCTCCAAATACCGCGCGTGGTCCTGCCAGATCGTGCGCGCGATCGACGGCCACGGCGCCTTGAGCGCGAGCACGCCCTCGACGCCGTTGCCTGCGAGCTCCTGCGGGGGCGTCAGCGCTCTTTCGGTTTCGGTTAAGGCAGGAGGGTGGGGAGTGCGAAGTGGCAGTTGGATGGGCGAAGGGCGGCGGTGCCGTACGGGGAGCGAGGGCTCATGACGGACGGATGTGGCCAGAGCAGCAACGGCGGTGTCCGCACGCACACCCCCCCTCCACCCTCCCCACCCACTGCATCCCCAATCCGACAAAGCGCGAAGCGAAGCGAAGAACAAGAAGAAGCGCACGCACCTCCCCGGTCACCGCATCCAGTATCGCCGGCTCGATCCCAAAGAACGGCACCGTCGCGCTCCCCGGCTTCGTCGGCACCGCGCCCGGGAACGGCGTCACCACGATCGAGCCCGTCTCCGTCTGCCTGGGGGGGAGGGGGGTCAGCGCACGAAGAGGGTGGGGGGCGAGTGAGGGCGCACCAGAACGTATCGACGACGGCGCACTCGCGCTTGCCGACGTGCTCGTTGTACCAGTTCCACGCCTCGGGGTTGATGGGCTCGCCGACGGAGCCGAGGACGCGCAGGGAGGAGAGGTCGTGTGGGGCGACGTGGTGCGCGCCGAGCCTGGGGGGCGGGGGGGTTAGTCGGGTTGCAGGGTTGTAGGGATGCCAAGGGTGGGAGGGGGGGGGAAGGGGAGAAGCCAGGACGGGGTAGGCGGGGGCTGCGGCGGAAAGGACAGACGCGGAGGGAGGGGAGATAGCGCGGCGCACGCGGAGCGCGCAGGTGTATTTCCGCGCACAGACGACGATAAGGATACGGATAAGGCGGGAACGCGCAGCAGCATGTGCGAGGAGGGCCGGGCTCGCCCGAACGCAAGAAGCGCGGCGTCCTTGCATTCCGCAAAAGGGGGCACCACCACCAAAGAAACACAACAGCACTCACCGACGCAAGAGCCGCACCGCCGTCGGCGCGCTGTAGAACTGCGTCACGCGGTGCGCGGCGACGGTCTCCCAGTAGCGCGCGGGCGTGGGGTACACGGGCGTCGACTCGAACATGAGCGTCGTCACGCCGTTGAGCAGCGGGCCGTACACGATGTATCTGGGGGCGTTAGTTAGGGTTACGTTTTTTTTTTGGGAGGGGGGGGACAAAGAGGGGAGGGGGAGGAGGTGGTGGCGGAGGGACGGAGACGGAGGAAGAAGAGGGAAGTGGAAGGGGGAGGGGAGGAGGGGAGGAGGGAAGAAGGACAGACGGAAGGGAGCGGAAGGAAGGCGGAGACGGAGGCAGGAGGAGGGGGAAAATGGTGTACCGCCCCCGAGAAGACGACCCGCGCGCGCGGGGAGCAGCGGAATGGAATGGCGAAGCGGGGGTCAAAGGGGATAGCGGGAGTGTGGTGCAGGTGTACGGCGTCGCGAGGAATACTCCAAAAGAGAAACCACCGCCAAAATAATAATAATAATAATAAAATTGGGAGAAAAACGCACGTATGCCCGGTGATCCACCCGACGTCCGCCATGCACGCGAAGCGGTCGCCCGGGTGCACGTCGAAGACGTACTTGACCGAGAGCGCGGCGCAGAGGAGGTACCCGCCCGTGGTGTGCACGACGCCCTTGGGCTTTCCGGTGGAGCCGGACGTCTGGCGGACGCGGGTTAGCGCAAGGGCAATGCAAAAAGGAAAGGAAGCGGCGCACGTAGAGGATGAACAGCGGGTCCTCGGAGGCCATGATCGTCGGCGGGCAGTACCGGGGCACCTTCGCGACCTCCTCATGCCACCACCGGTCGCGCCCCTCCGTCCACGCGACCTTGCCGCCCGTGCGGCGCAGCACCAGGCAGTGCTCCACGCCGGGGCACTCCTTGAGCGCGGCGTCCACAATCGCCTTGGTCGCGATGGCCTTCCCACCGCGCCGGCCCTCGTCGCTCGTGATGAGCACGCGCGAGCCGCAGTCGTGCACGCGGTCGCGCAGCGACTCGGCGCTGAAGCCCGCGAAGACGACCGAGTGCACGGCGCCGATGCGCGCGCACGCGAGGAAGGCCGCAGCGGCGTGCCACGTCATGGGGAGGTAGATCGAGACGGTGTCGCCCTTGCGGATGCCGAAGGTGCTCGCGAGGACGTTCGCGAGCGCGCAGACCTCGCGCAGGAGCTGCGCGTAGGTGATGCTGCAGCCCGTGCCCGGCTCGTCGGCCTCGTAGATGATCGCGACCTGGGAGCGTGCGGCGGAGTGAGAATGCAATAGATAAGGGGGGAGCAGACGGCGCACCCGGTCGGGGTGCGTGAACGCCCAGCGGTCGACGCAGTTGTACGCGGCGTTGAGGCCGCCCTCGGGGAACCACGCGATGTCGCCCGTCTCGAAGCCGCCGCTGCGCACGGTGTGGAACGGGCGGTCCCAGTACAGCGTCTCGCGCGCTTTCTGCGGGCGCATCAGCGATCAGCTGCCAGAATAGCACAAGCCGCCGTACCGTGGCCCACCACTCGTCGGAGCCTTCGCCGACGGTCTTTGCGTGCGCGGCGCGGTACGCCGCGAGGTCCGGGCCGACGTGGGGAGTGTGGGTGCCGCTGTGCATGCGCGGCGCGACGGGATGCGTGGGCGCGGGTTCCGCATGCGAGTCGCTCATGGTGTAGAAGAAGTAGAAGGACGGAGAAGAGACTCGGGAAGGAGAGGCTCGATTGGCGCTGATGCAGGGACAGCTTTATATAACGCCGAGCCTAGATCTAATCCCCGCATCCGCCCCGCTAATCCATTTCAAATTTACCCCATGTCGGGGTCCCGCTTCCTCGTCGCTTAGAATCCCGTTAGCAGCTCCCGTGTAAGCCTAGGCCAGTCGGCGTTGGCCAAGAGGACGAGGAGGACCCGCGCTCGGCCCCGGTTCATCCTCGGCGTTCAGCGCCATGCCCATGTCACGCACCCCCTGACCATTCATTATCGATTCGCGCAAAGATCCGGGCGATGCGGGATGCGGGGGTGGTACTGATGCGATTGAATACGAGGGTCTTGGGGAGGTACGAACGTCAGGAACAGGTATACTGTGCAGACTTCTGAATGTCTTCGCTGAGCTCACGGCGGATATTCCCGACGCCCTCGTCAGTGCGTTCCGATTCCCCCCGGAGCGCCCATATAGATGCGGGCGCCCTTGCGCTCAACATCCAGGAGGGAGCGCCGACGCAGTTCCGCGGCTCCACTTGCAGCGCTGCCATCACAACGCGGATTCTGGGCCGCCGCGCGTGTTCCAGCCCTGGTGCCAGTGCCCTGACATGATCGACTTGAAATTTAATTATAGTGCTGATATATTTGGGGGTTCACGGAAATTGAGAGCATCGTTCGTCCCTGAAGAATAAAACGGAATACGACGATAACCGATATCGATCATCCGCGGCGTCACCATGTAAACGGGCATTACAACTGGGCATGCATTTCGTGTAATTCTACCTACCTACCTACGCAAGTCCGTCGATTATATGCCGAGGGACCTAGACAACATCAGCTCACCCGAACAAGGCGCTCCCCGCGCAACAAACCACCCCAGCCCGTTGGATCGAAAGACCCTTTTTCATAAAAGCAGGCAGGCAGGACATTCCGAATGCCAGTTCGTAAGACCCTGAAGGGTCCTGTCGCAAAAAGGGGCCGGTCCGCTGCGTTCATTTAACCTGGTGGGGGCAGTGGATCTAGGGACGGATATACGTCCGTTGGCTGAACATTGGGCGACCTGTACTTCAAGTCCCAAGGGACGGAGCAGTGGGCACGGTCCGAATTGCATTCGGTCCCCGCAGCGAAATTGAATCCTGGCAGAGCGCAGTTCAGGCAGTCCTCCGCGCGCTAAGTCACTTGGCGCATCGCGCAGCCGATTACGCAGCTCGTCCATCGGCTATGCGGGCAAAGTGCCAGCACCACTTTGACCAGCTACTCCTCCCCGGACGTTTCGAGTTTGAGCGATTCTCGAGACTGTCGTTTAGCCGGAGGGGCGGTGGCAACCGCGGGTAGGGGATTGGGGGTTATTGGGCGGAGGAGGCGGCATGGTGGTGGTCGGGAGTGGAGGGCGCGACTTGAGCGCACTGTGATTTGAAGCCGGGTGACGATCACGTGTGATGTCACAGGCGCGTTGCGGTACAGCCACCCCAAATCGCGCCGCTCCGTATTTCCTACTTCTTCCATGTTGCCTAACTGCATTTCACGCCCAAGATCCATCCATTCAAGTTCCAATACTTGTTTCATTGTATAAGACATGTAGAAAGCACACATTAAATTTATTCTTCCATTTCGACATCCTCTTCAACCTCCCACTCCTCTATGGTTGCCGGGACTAAGACTAATGCTGGAGCGTCCCTAGGTGCGCTAGGCGATGGACTGGATGCCGCCTTCTTCTTTACGGAGCCCATAGTGGATGCTCGAGACTGTCGTTTAGCCGGAGGAATGGCAACCGCGGGTAGGGGATTGGGGGCTATTGGGCGGAGGAGGCGGCATGGTGATGGTCGGCGCGACTTGAGCGCAGCGTGATTTGAAGCCGGGTCACGATCACGTGTAATGTCACAGGCGCGTTGTGGCCCGCTGACTCAGCATACAGCCACCCCAAATCGCGCCGCTCCGTATTTCCTACTTCTTCCATGTTGCCTGGCTGCATTTCACGCCCAAGATCCATCCATTCAAGTTCCAATACTTGTTTCATTGTACTGTGCCTATATGTAGGGGAGCAACGCTCGGGGGACCGTGACATGCCCGTTGCCTTTTTTTCAGGCAACGGGGCATACCGTGATCGTGACCGTTGCCTCCCTAAGCAACGCGCCATTTGGGCCCAGTTGAAGATTGTCCTTTCTCTTAAAAGTGGCAGAACACATATGGTCTGTTGTTCGAGTCCCCTCAAGCGTAGGTTTTGCTCACTTTGCCTTTTTTTTTTACACCTCAATCACGCCGTGCTCTCACTGTTAGTTAAAATTTCGCCACCGCACTTCCAATTTATCAAGATATAAGATGTCCTATGAGAATAGACTCTGGGGACGAGTAGGGGCGAGGAGATTTTTTTACGATTTTTTACGATTTTTTGCGATTTTTTTCAATGTCACGATTTTTTCAAGCAACCAGCCCCACCGTTACCGTGACGGAGGCAACGCAACGGGCACTCCGTTACCGTGACCGTTGCTCCCCTACATATAGGCACAGTATAAGACATGTAGAAAGCACACATTAAATTTATTCTTCCATTTCGACATCCTCCCGCTCCTCTATGGTTGCCGGGACTAAGACTAATGCTGGAGCGTCCCTAGGTGCGCTAGGCGATGGACTGGATGCCGCCTTCTTCTTTACGGAGCCCATAGTGGATGCTCGAGACTGTCGTTTAGCCGGAGGAATGGCAACCGCGGGTAGGGGATTGGGGGCTATTGGGCGGAGGAGGCGGCATGGTGATGGTCGGCGCGACTTGAGTGCAGCGTGATTTGAAGCCGGGTCACGATCACGTGTCATGTCACAGGCGCGTTGCCCAAATTGTGGGACTGGGCAGCGATGGACAGCCACCTCAAATCGCGCCGCTCCGTATTTCCTACTTCTTCCATGTTGCCTGGCTGCATTTCATGCCCAAGATCCATCCATTCAAGTTCCAATACTTGTTTCATTGTACTGTGCCTATATGTAGGGGAGCAACGCTCGGGGGACTGTGACATGCCCGTTGCCTTTTTTTCAGGCAACGGGGCATACCGTGATCGTGACCGTTGCCTCCCTAAGCAACGCGCCATTTGGGCCCAGTTGAAGATTGTCCTTTCTCTTAAAAGTGGCAGAACACATATGGTCTGTTGTTCGAGTCCCCTCAAGCGTAGGTTTTGCTCACTTTGCCTTTTTTTTTTACACCTCAATCACGCCGTGCTCTCACTGTTAGTTAAAATTTCGCCACCGCACTTCCAATTTATCAAGATATAAGATGTCCTATGAGAATAGACTCTGGGGACGAGTAGGGGCGAGGAGATTTTTTTACGATTTTTTACGATTTTTTGCGATTTTTTTCAATGTCACGATTTTTTCAAGCAACCAGCCCCACCGTTACCGTGACGGAGGCAACGCAACGGGCACTCCGTTACCGTGACCGTTGCTCCCCTACATATAGGCACAGTATAAGACATGTAGAAAGCACACATTAAATTTATTCTACATCCTCTTCAACCTCCCACTCCTCTATGATTGCCGGGACCAATGCTGGAACGTCCGTAGGTGCGCTAGGCGATGGACTGGATGCCGCCTTCTTCTTTCCGGAGCCCATAGTGTGTGGGTAGGAGCACAGATGGTGACCAGCAGAGTAAATTGCCGGCTCTTAAAATATTTCTACACGCAGTTTTCGAGTCCTTGATGGCTGATAAAGACATGACACAATATTACTCACCTGCGTCGACCCCAATGGCACGTCGAAATGTGTGAAATCCGAGTCGCGTTGGCAAAATTTACGCGTTATGACACGCGTTATCATCACGGTCCGCCAATTCACGTTTTTGGTCTAATCTACTGCATTTGGGACCCGGCCGGTCGATATATTAATTATTACCGTAGATCGGTAAGGACAGAATTTCTCCCCAGGATGCCGGTCACATGAAGAAAATCAATTCGGTGGAACAAAAAAACTGCTCTTACGGATCCCAAGATATTTGAATTCTAGGAACTTGTCTCGCTCAAAGTAAGTCTGCATGTGGGGAGCCAAGCTCCAAAACGTGAGGGCATTTGCTCATGAATTTATGGCAGGGAGGCTTCATCAAACAATAGGGATCTTCAAACCTCAGATTTCGACCTCATTTCGACTTCATTTCGATTTCTCATTTCGAGCCAGTGTGACACGGCAACTTCCGAAATTCTCATTTCGCAATCACGATCAGAGTTGAAATTTCATTTCGGAAGGCTTTTTTCCCCCGCTCATCATATGTTGGGTGCCGCCCGCTGCATCCCGCCCATCGTTCGCCACATTGAGCTCGTGCATTCTGCCTCCTAGACCAATCAGTGTGGAGCACTTTGAGCCATCCACTATGTCTATTACTCAGTAGACATGCCCTGTGGTTAGTTTGGTTGTAACCATTTTACCCGTGCCAAATTTTGAAGGGCGGGAATGGCGGCGGGAAGAGGCGCGCAGCTAGCGCATGGCATCGGACGTTTGGCCGAACAGAGCTGCCAAAATCAAAACATCAGTTTCAGAATAGTCACATCAGGTCACAGTAGACAAGGCCGAAATGAAAATCGAAATGGAGTCGAAATGAGGTCGAAATCTGAGGTTTGAAGATCCCTAATATGCACAAAGAACTCACCAATCCCACAAATTGAAATTCTTTTTTTTTTTTTGGAGCGTTTGGGATAACGAGATCAAAGTCTGCAGAAGCATTCTGAGTCTGTCCGCTTGTGTTGCTGGTTTTGGGCCAGTCATGCCGGTGAGTTTTGTCCAGGAGGAAATGCCGTTACGCACGATTTTTTACCAGTGTGGGACTCTGGCCTTCGAGAATATTTATCCTATACCATTCATTGGCCACATACCCACTAAAACCCCCTCTGTGAGTGTCCAATCATCCGGCAGAGCGTCCTCATCCATAAGCAGACCACTCCAGGTGTTCAGCACCATGTCTTTCTTCAATGCGAGTGGGCCGAATTTAACTTTGTTCGTGAGAATGCGGTCGCGTCGTAAGGCCGAATTCACGGTGGTAAGCCATTGGTTGTGGATGCTTGCTGGACTCTGGGTTGCACCTTGATTTTTCATGACACGATTCACGCGGAGGTTCCAAATGAGATGCCAACCCACTGATACTAAAATTGCAAACAGTCTCCCTTTTTCAGGTAACGCATGGCCCCTCGGAGACCTAAATTTCACCAGGTTGCAGCCCAAGATCAATCCCCAGTTCAGGGTTGGCCAAGTATCATATTTTTTCAACCATAGTTGTTTCGAGAGGGCCCAAATTAACTTCTGTTCCGGTGAGTTGCACTCCAGTGCAATGTGCTCTAAGCTCTCGATCGCGTTGCACACCTGGCAGGTCCCATTTCGCTCCAGGTGCTCAACATGGGACCAGAAACTTCCCACTCTGAATGTGTTATGAATACATTTCCAGTAAAACTCCCGTGAGCGTCGTTGCAGCGTGGTGGATTGTATCGATTTCCAAATCATTGAATCAGATGGTGTATAGCTGCATATCTCGTCTACAGCGCATCGAATACGGTCGAGATTCACAAAAGTGAATTTTCGGTAAGGTTTCGCCCGTAGGGAGCATATAATATTTGTGAACACTCTTTGAGATCCCCGGGACAACATCATTCCCGGGTTTTCAAACATTAGGTCTACCCCAGTGTCTATCTCGACTGGATGTACTATTTCTTGGAATAGAATCTTGGCTGGATTTTCGGAAACCTTCTTGAATTGAGTTCTCGCAACTCTCTCATTCAACATGGCCACAACGGCCTTCAAAACTCGGAAGTTAGCGTCCAGGAGGTCATTCTCATAATGTTTCCTCTCCTTCACCAAGACTCGTGCTAAGTATTCGGATGAGGTGCAGATGAGAAGGGGAATGTTTCGCTCGCTGTTCTGCAATATCAGCAGCAGGCTGCCCAAGAGTGCAGTTGAAAATGTCAACGGAGTTTCGGCCCTATCAAACGTGAGAGACAGTTTCATACTGGCTTGTGCACCGTTGGATACCCTCATTATCTTCAACTCAATCCTCGGCCCAAATTCACCGGCATTAAGAATAATTGGGTGTAAAAAATATGTCACCGTGCTTGGTGTTTCTCCAGGAATTTGATACCTTCTAGCTGGGACCTCATTAAGTGATTCCTCAGAGGCAAAGATGCGGAATCCGCTCTCGATGTCAACCAAACTGAATTTTGGATCGAACGTCATGAGCCGGTCTGGCTCTATTGCCATTTCATTGAGTTGTACCTCCTCATCCGTCAGGGTAAGCTCGTCACCGAAGTCAAGATTGGGTACGGTGGGGTTCCATTTCGGTGTAATACTGTCGATCAACATCTTCGCAGTTTCAACACATTGCCCAGGATGGTCGAAATTCGAAAATGGACAGCGAAGCACGTGACTCCTCAGTGTTTTGCATTGCTTTTCGACTCCGTCTGTCATCCACCTGAATGCCCATCCGTCTCGATGAACTTCACGACGATGTCGTTATATACTTGTTCGACTTGCTAGATGTCCCGCACATCCTCCTCCTACGGCAGGTAAACAAATCGGGCGCATATCTGTGTCACTCACCGACGAGAATATTAGACCTGCAGACGAATAAAACAGATCTCGGACCTGCGTATCGTATGGACGAACGCGTGCAACCACCAAATCCTGCCCCGCCGCTTCCCTTTCCCAGATATCGCTCTCGAGGAGCTGACAGCACCACAGCTCGAGCGACACACCCGGCATGCGTATCGGCTGGCCGCGCGGTGGCTCTCACTGGGTGGCTCTCCTGCGACTCCAACATCGGTCGGCTCTTTTGAATTCGACGCCACGAACGGCACCCGGGTCTTCGATCTCCGATTCGTTCCTGGCCACGAGGGCCGATGGCTGCTCACGATTTCGAAGGGGATCTGGTCTACCATCACTCTCTGGGAACTGCCTGATGCAGGCACGATGCGGAATCGGAGGCTCTTTGAGTGGTCGCGCAGGGACTGCCTTCTCCAAAGCTTTGTGCTCAACAGCGACAGCGCCTGTGAGGGCGCGCTGGCGGTGTCCGTGACGCAGGCTGGGTTTGGTTACCTTTGTATTGATTCCCGTTTGCTGACATCTTCCGAAAGGCGCTCGCACGTTGAACTAATGTCTATTCACAAAGACGCAGGCTTTCGTACAATTCGAAGCATTGCGTCGAATTTGAGTCCTGTTTACCTCCGCGACGATTTGATTGTCCTCTGTGATCCCATTGATCTAACGCTGGTCATGAATTGGAGAACCGGTGCCTCTGCTATTCTGCAGCGTCCACCGGCTCTTTTGGAGTCGGCGATTTCGGTGGTGAGTACCTCCACCCCATCTGTGCTCGAAATCTGATTCCGGATAGCATGACCGCTGTACACAGATCCTTTTCGAAGCAGATTGCGTTCTCGTGGTCCGAGCGCGCTCATTGACATTATTTCCAAACCCTCCCCTGGAAAGACACGCGACTGTACACGCACCGCTCATCAGCCACTCGTTTGGCTGGGTTGACGGAGTGGCGGTGACCACCATTCTGAGCTCCAACTCAACAAGTAATACCGGCGTTACGCAGCCCTTGTCGATACTAATCCGCCCAGAGCCCGACGATCCATGGGCCGGAGACGACGAGCACGATCTCGACTTGTACACCCTGCATCCCGCAGTCGCGCCCGACGAAAATGGAATACCGTACATATTTCCGCCAGCCCTCACGGCGCGGGTGCCAAGCTCGCGCGGCTCCCTCCAATGCAGCGATCTGCGACTCGGCCCACGCGGCACCGCGGTGTGGATCCAGCCGCAGGATCGCAGCGCGGCGGGCCTCCTCCATACGCTGCAGGACGATGCGCATGCGCCTGTGTCGCGGAAGGACGAGCGATTGGTTTGCGCCGTATTTCCAGGTCCACTTTACCGTCATAGGAACTCGGAAAGCGGCGTGGACGCTGGTGGGCCGACGACTGTGCTTGGCTGCACCCTGCGCTCGAACGAGTTGAATAATTGGAAAGCGTTGGACTACGATGAAGTGCGGGGGCGGATTGCTGTTGGGTCGACGCGCGGGAAGGTCACAGTGCACTCTTTGGCTTGAGACGAATGCCGTCCGAGATGCTTACACCGGTAGATACGTCCGTTGCAGCCCCAGCAACATCTCACGCCTTCAATTCGGCGATTGGTCATTCAGTTGCGGCTGTACGCATCACTTGAATGCGTTGAGCAGTGGGCCTTTCTGAACATGGTCTACGTACCTTCCGAGAGTCTCCGTTTTTTTTTGAACGGTTTCCACAGTTTTTTTGCGGTTGAGCGCGACAAAAAAGAAATTTTCACAAATAGAATGTTAGTTCTTTTGTGCTTAGAGTAGCAAAAATGTCGCGAAAAACGTGACTTTTTTAGTCATTTATACTGAGTCACTGTTCCGAGTAGCCGTTAGCGTGGCAAGAGGGAGCCAGTCATTTCTTGACTTCGTATACTGTGTCGCATATCCAATGGAATCAAAGCCATTGTCTCTTAAACGGAGAATCGGTCTAAATGATGACTCTAATCCCAGCAAACCCGGTCTGCCAGTTCGGAAACGACGGAAAACCAATTCGACTGTGGCAGGAGCAGCTCTGGTAATGTTGTCGATCAATCTACAATTCTCAACGCTAATACCACCTCAGGAATCATTAATCAAATCGTCATCCTACGCCCTGCCCAAGTAAAACCGCCAAGCCCATTCAAGTCGGCTAAGACGCCTTACCGTCCTCCCACACTGTCTCCTCAAGAAGTCCACACCCAAGAGCAACGAGCCGTCAATGCCTTCACTCTCCCCATTTCACGTGCCGGACCATCCAACCTTCCGGTCCCACTTAGCAAGTCGTTTTCTTTATCAATTTAATAATCTTCTTAATTCCATTCTTTAAAGAGCGTAAGGCAAGCAAAGAGCCTGAAGGTACCGACCCCAAATGCGCCAACCCTGGCCAGACGACGGGCTTGGAAGGAGGAGAAGATATGTTGAACCCAGAAACCGATCCAAAAGGAAAAGGTAAAGCATCCGAAAATTAGCTCTTACTAGTGAATACTTGCTCTCATGTACCGCCTTCCTTCTAAATTGTACTACCCAACGAATCCTTCGTCTATTTGTGACCCGCCGCTTGCCGGCCTCTTACCATCATGATGGTGGAAGTGTTTACTAAATCACGAGACCTTGCGACTTTTGCTTAACTCCGCCCAAATGCCACTCGTTGCCTTGTCAAAAACCTTGAACTGCGCAAACCCTGGACGCCCCTAGCGAGCAAGCCTCTCCATCTAGTACTCAGAGCTACATGTATATCATCATTGTATCCTTTCATGCGTTCACATCCCAGAGGGGGTGGCGTTCACTCACCAGCGCCAGTCCTTCAGCGAGAAACGAGAAACAAAGCTATAGATGCCGCATTACTCCCGCTGGACATTTTATGTCTTCCCGAGTATCCTTCCATGTCTCCCACAGACACAGAAAAAGGATGAAAATAAGCGCATTGCTGCGCGACAACCTCTCCTCTCGAGCTGACCCCCTTCATCCCTCCATCCCTTTGTCCTGCTGATGACAGAGTCCCTCGGGCCGTCGCTGTGGTGAGTCGTACTCTCATTTGCTGCAGATAACAAGATTCATTCATTTATATCGCAGCTCCTCCTCGACTATATGGGCAAATCATACACTCATTGCGGCAGCAGGCGAGAAATATCGCAATCCGTAGCATGTCTCTTTGACCTTGAATCTCATTGCGTAGTGATCTATCTCTACGACTTCATCCTCACCTTCTCGACTGAGATCGAGTATCACCGTCTTTGCCGTCCCCGCGGAGGTCGCCGTGGAGCCCGGGCGTTTGTCACATTCATTCTCTTGCGATATCTCCCGGCAATATACCAAAGTATAATCATCGGAGCAATCTCGTCTGGGCATTCCACGGCTGCCGTAAGTCGCCTCCAATCGATATAATAGATCCCCCGCATTCAGCTGACGCCAGCGGTATGTGTATCTTGTTGAATCGTCCAACCTGAGGCGATTATTCCTCCAGGTGTGCGCAATGGGATGTGGCTACACTAGGCATTGACACCATGTTCCAGTTCTCATACGTGGGTACGTCGAAGGAACCCCCCTCTCTTAAAATCGCCACATAGAGTGCATGACAGCCATAGTAACGAACAGAGTCCACCAGCTAGGTAACCGAAGGATGGGTATGACCATCCCTCTCGCTCTCCTCGGCTTGCTACCGACTATAATCATTGTGGCACTTCCGAATCCGTCCGTATTTCCCCAGTGTAGACTGCTGACGCAGTCGCCGACTCCCCTGTTTGTGTTGCGATATATCAGCCCTACCCTGTGGATCCGACTATTTGTCTAGACTTGTGAACCTCGTGCCTTGTCTGCGCGCTGTGTTCAATGCCGCAGCTACCCTCGTGCTTCTTATAACGTTCCTGTGGGTGCGTAAAGAAGTCAACCGCCCTTGGCCGCTCCTATCTTTGTTACTTCGCGAAGGTAAGCAGCGGCTTGAGCAACGCCGTACTTGACTCTAATCCTCTAATGAATCACAGAAACCAAAGATATCGCGTGTGTAAGCTGAACTGCTCTTTTCTACGATATCTGAATCTGTTTCATGTTTAGACTGATATCTCTCATAATAGCGATGGAGGCGGTATTTGTGCAGGTCAGTCCTTCACACACTTGATGATTATCCAGATAATGTATATCCATCCCACAGATCCCATCAGTGCGTCTCGCACATTGTCCATAAAGGCAACTATCTTTGGCTTCTATAGGCGCACGTTCACGCCCGAAATTTCATCGCGCCATTTGTCGACTCGTCGGTCTTCAAGTTGTCTACGTTCTGCCGTGTGTGGAGCTGGACCATATCCCATTAGTACGACCGCAGTATTAGCAACTAGATTCATCGTCGAGATGGCCGAATTTGGGGCCGAAGGAGTGGCGGGTGATCATGATGCCTCAACTGCGCTCCAGGTAAGGGCCCCCTTGGACGGTCTTTCCCAAGGATTCTATACTGATCTTCAATAAATGCGCAGCCTGAAACGTCTCCCACACCATCACTATGGTCTCCAGAAGTAGGTTGTGTCCCATAGTGCAGCTCTGATGTTTCGAATGACCAGAGAAATCGCAGTCACGGTCTCTTGATTTCGATGCCGTTGTGGATCGTGTCTCGGGTTCAGCAGTATGACCAAGTGGCTGCCAGACACACAGAGCGGAGCGCAGCTCAATCAACGACCCTCCCCTCGAACCACTCTCCTTCCTACCACGCGTTTCCACAACTTAGTTCCGCGTCGAATAGCAAAGGTAAGTGTGATTGCACGAGCTCGGTGCTGCTTCGCTGATCACTGTCGCAATCACAGTGTCGCTCAACACGAACCCGTAGTACTGTACGGCGAGGATATGGACATCTTCAGCGAGACTGATACTACTACTCTTCAACTTGCGCATTTGCTTAGAGACGATGTTTCTGTTCGCTACGATTTTATATGTCCCATTCAATCATCTTCAGATATGCACGGCCCTATAGGGTCGGGCTGCCGCCAGTGAGTATCCTATCTCGCCACACAACAAGGATGTGGCTCTGGTCTAAGACTACAGCACTTCTGTTCGCAGAAATAAAACAAAAACCTGCTTGCCATATTTGCCAGCTTAGGCTGAGTAGATATATATATGGATGGTTTACTAGGGCTCGGAGGCGAAATGGCTTCGCGCCTGCGATCAATTATCGACAATCACTTTCCCCTAGCGCAGGAAGTCGCCCGTTCGATTCGGACCCGAGCCTGGAGCCATCAGCTCCTTTTATTTTTATTTTATTGGCTTCTTGTTGACTCTGTGCTCAGGCTGCGTCCTTTTCCTCGCTGCGAAACTAAACGGCGACGTTGGGTCCGTCTCCTCCGCCTAATTACTGCCCCGTGCTCATGCCTCTTGGTTCCTTCTCTCCCTCGAACTGGCGCTCTCTCGTTTCGGGACTCTTTTCGGCGGGTTTTAGCAATATCGTGAACTTGGTTTCTGATGTTGCATTCTACTGTCGAAGGATATATCTCCACTCGTATATATGGCGCTCTCGGCGGTATATAAAAAACGAAGATTTGGGCACAGTAGAATTGTAGACTTGTAAACACTCTGTGTATAAAGAGGCGAATCATTCATACGCACGACGAACTTGCCTCTCTAGAGAGACGGATTGGGTCAATGGTCTACTTATCAGAATTGCGATAGCACGGGTTCTACGTTGGTGACCGGGTCTTCAAACTTCTCCGCAGCTGATGTCAAATTGGAAAGTCTTGGCCCCTTCAACAACGACGTCATTCTGGCCACAATTTCAAAAGTGCGAAGTGCAGACCTACAGGAAAGGAAAATAAATGTACGCAACAAAGAGTCTACACTCATACGTCTCTTGGGCTTTCAGAATTCTTCTTGGGCTTCAGAATTTCTAATAGACAGTTCTGGGCTCACATCGCCGCCTTCTCCCCGAATTCTCAGCAAGGCTTCATGTCGCCGCTGACGGGATCTTGATTCGTGCCCGGATTTTGCCCTTTGGGGCAGACCAGTGTCCGGCCCCCATGGTCTGGTCCATGTGTAGCGAGCATTTAGATGGCCCCTTGCTCTCCTCCGCAGTAGGTATTTCTGCCCTTCAAGGCCATTTCCATGATGCTGCATCCGATACTGTCCATTCTCTCGTTGGTCGCGCTCGCAGCTGCACAGGTGGGCTACTGCCATTGAACGCCAATACGATTTCTCTCTACTTGTTTCTTGTCCGAACTGATAATGGCATCTTCCTCCCAGACGACCACAAACTCGACGGACTCGCTCACCGACGGCCCTGCCACATCCACAACCACTGGAGCACTCGACGGCACCAGCACCAGCCCGAGCTATATGGTCTACGCCACTGGGGTCCCGGCGTCGGTTGCGTACACCACCGAGGCCCACACCCTCTCCGCTGGCGCTATCGCCGGTGTGGTCATCGGCGCCACCGCCATTGTCACCACTGTTATCCTTGTGGCCTTCTTTGCCCTCCGTAGCGCTGCACGCGCGCGGGCACGTACGAGGGACCTCGAGAACCAGGTGCGCGACCTGGGCGCGGTGGTGGCGTGCCTGGAGGCGGAGCGGGAGGCGGCGGTTGCGGCTATGTCAGAGAAGGGTGTGCCCACGAACAGGGACTTCACCACAAGCCGTGACCTCGAGGCTGAGTCCGGCAAAAAGTCGGGAGATGTGCCGCCAAAATACTTTAGCTGATCGCGGCGAGTTTTGGGAGATATTTCGGGGTTGCATGGACATTCTTCGTGGAAAACTGTTGTTTCCTGCATATGCGGATACTTGTAAAGAGGAATAAAAATCAGTGTAAATTGTACATGAAGCAGATTTTCCAAAGAGCTCCTGTCTGCGCTCACTAGCAGTGACTAGGGGCGAGACACAGATAGTTAACAGGAGCTTAGAGTGATATCAGAGATAGCCGAATGCAGAGCGGGGATATACTAAGATACTATGACCGAGTTCAAACGTTAAACAGTCACTGGCAGAACACTTGAGAGTCACGACAATATTTCCCATCGGCCGTCGGGGATAGGTGCTCGAACATACATACACCAGGATCGCGCTTGGGAACAAAAGGGAGGTGCTTGTTACAACATTATTTGGACAGTCTTTTGGAGAAAGCAGAGTGCCTCCAGAGATGGGGAAAAGCTCGAAATATCGAACCGAGTATCTTCAAGAAACTCGAGCCCGATTACAGAACAGGCCGATAGACAACAAGGACCAGCCAGAAAATTAGGACTTCGGTTGTTAATGGCTGTGGTATCTCGGCCTTTCCCACACTGAGATGTGTGGCAGCACTGGCAGTAGATGGGAGACAAATGGGAGAAGACAAGGAGACACATGGATCGCCACATGATCGCATCACCACGGCCGGCAATCACCGCGCATTGGCACCTTCGAAAACATATCAAACTGGTCTCGAAAGTCGTTTACAGCTCTTTGCGGAACATAGGGCGCGGCGATTTTTTTTTCTATTTTGAGATGTTTTTGATCGTTTTGACCAGATCGGCCGTTGTGGGCTCAATTCGGAGTGTGGACGTCTGAAAAACTATATGGATGGAATCACAATGCAAATCCGGAGGGCATGACGTCCTCAGATTTTTTCTACCAACCCTATGATAAATATAATACAACATTATGTTAATTTCATGGAGATCTCATGTCATGTGAGAAGGTGAGAATCTGCGAGCCTGTAATATCATCAGAATAGACATACCACTATTCCAGAGGGCAAATCGAAGCCAGAATTTAGTTATGACCCCTCCAGCACATGAACGATGTGATTGAATCTGTGACATAATTCAATCATATCCTTTACACCCTGGGGGGGTCATAAATAAATTCCGACTTCGAAGCGCCCTCCAGAATAGTTGTATGTCTATTCTGATGATACTACAGGCTCTTAGATTCTTACCTTCCCGTGTGGCAGGAGATCTCCATGGAAATAGCATAATGTTGTATTCTATTTATTATAAGGGCGGTAGAAAAAAAATGAGGATGTCATGCCCTCCGGATTTGCACTGTGATTCTGTCCATATGGTTTTCAAAAGGGCCACACCCAAAATTGAGCCCACAACCGCCGATCTGGTTGAAACGATCAAAATTTGACCAAAAAGCGGATTCAATCACATTGTTCATGTGCTGGAGGGGTGATAAATAAATTCTGGCTTCGATGCACCCTCTGGAATAGTTGTGCGTCTATTCTGATGATACTACAGGCTCTTAGAGTCTTACCTCCTCGCACGGCAGGAGATCTCCATGGAAATAGCATAATATTGTATTATATTCATTATAAGGTCGGTAGAAAAAAACTGAGGATGTCATGCCCTCCAGATTCGCATTGTGATTCTGTCAATATAGTTTCCAGACGTCCACACCCCGAATTGAGCCCACAACGGCCAATCTGGTTAAAATGATCAAAAACGTCTCAAAATGTATTTTTAAAAAAATGGCCGCGCCCTATGCTCCGCAAAGAGCTGTAATACGAAACCTCAAATTCTGAAATAGTTTGAAACAGCCGATTAGCTTCGCTCTTCTTGACGGGCCTGAGACTCTGTCAAGGGCCCATAACAACCAAACTGTTCTTCACCTTGACAACACAGCTATGCCGGTCGCGATCGTACCTTTCCCTTAATCTGTCAATGCGCCACTCATTCTACCAAGCCAACACAAAGCATTGAATTCTCAACGCTGCTGAGCCATGGCATCAGACCGAAGTTCACGTCCGTCCCCAATATATTCCAACTTGCAGCGCATGCCACCTTCTGATCTCTTGCAACAATGGACGATGGACATTTCACCTGCCTCCTGTGTGGTCGAGATCATACAAAGAATCCATCAGCGGCGAGCGTTATTCGAAGACACAGGTTCGGTTGCGCGGATCATTGTGTTGATTTCGTTCCATCTGGCGTAAGCAATTCAGTCCTGTGGCTATAAAGGCTGGACACCGTGAATAACAGAATCATTCTTTTTCTAAGTTCTCCTTTTCCCCTTCATTCTCCTCGTCACCCTTTTGATTGATTCAACATGCTCTTTTCTGCGTCGATCGCATTCACTTTTGTCCTTTCCCTCTCCGGAATCGCTGTCCACAGCGCACCTATCGTGCGTTCGGCCACTCGCATAGCCTAGAAGGTCCTCATTAATAGATTTGCAGGTCCACAAGAGGGACTTAGTGCAAGCCTGCACAGGCCCCAACGGAAGTGGCGAGTGTGTCGTCCTCAACGTCGCGGCTCAAGACGCCTCCCTCGCGGCGGGGTGCACCAACGTCAGCGGGATAAGCTCCCTAATCATGAACGTCGATGACGACTGTGTTTCCTTCCCGTGAGTCGATGTCCGCCATCTGGAGCGCGGCCCCCGCTGACGGCATGCCCAGGAACCCGGATTGCGACGTTGGCGACGGTGTTGCTCAGGAGATTTTCTCTGACAACTCGGGCAATTTGGCGCCTGGCATCGCGAGCTTCAGCTGCAGCCAGATCCCCGGACTCGTGAACGGGCTCTTCCCGCAGTAAGGGTGAGGGCTACGAGCAGCATGTCTGTGTCGATGTTAATGGGCGTAGCGGAGGTGAGGGAAAGGAGTATCTGTACTGGTAGATTCCAGACAGATGTGAATACCGACGAGTTTTGTTGGTCTTTCGAGTGGATGCATGAAGATCGATGGCTCACGCAGAAATTTCAATTAATATTGAATGGTCACTGATGGAGGCGCCTCGAAAATCCCTTCGCTCGGCTGTAAATTATATGCACACTGACGAACCTCCCTACGCTCTAGTAGTAATTCTGCCCATCCGTTTACTTGAATAGGGTATTGAGTAAGGGCAAAGGGGTGTATATACGAGGCATTAGTGGACTCGAGCTGGACAATTCGGCCAGCGGGAGAAAACGATCGCTAGCTTTGCTCGTTTAATTATGTCGTCGCCTGGAAGAACGGTTTACTTGCCTGCTCCATCCCTGAACCCAAGGTTTGAATTTTTAAATTTTCCACTGGAAGAAAGTATAAATGCATCCGTAAGGTCGTAGAAGTCTACCGGTTGCTGTGCATACTGTGCCCTCGTATACACACTCTCGTAGACATTATATCATTCCTTAATCATCGTACCGCGGTGGTCGATCCGACTTTGTCGTCGTTGACGTCACATCATCATCCATGCGTGTAACACTTCCCTCATACTCAGACTCCTCCTTCCGAGACACCACATCCCGCTTGTAGGGCGCTGACTCCAAGCGCTCCACTTGCCCACGTAAGTCCTGTACCTGGTTCTCCAAGTCGGCGCGCTCCTTGTCGGTCATGCCAACGGTCGGCGTGCGCGCGCCACTGTAGCAGCAGCATAGGAAGCTCGCGATGACGATGAGGCACACGGCAATGGTGCCACCGACAGCGGCACCGATAATTGTGCCGGCGGAGACATGCTTGCTCGCCAGGGCGGCGGTACTGCTGTTGAACGTCGGAATGCTCTGGAACGACGTCAGCGCTGATAAGTAATCATGCTTTGTCCGAACGCACCTGCGCCATTGCGAGCGAGAGACTCGCGAGTACGAGGGCATGAAACATGGGGCGGATCGTCATGTCGCAAGATGTGGAAGGGCAAGCAAGTAGAAGAAAATCGTTCCACACCAAGTCCACCGCAGTCAATACACCCACCTTTTAAGACGCGAACAGCACATGTGGTGATGCATTGAATGAGAGAGGCTGTGAGAGTCCGGCAATCTAGCAGACAGCGCAGTCCACCGCAGTCGATACACCTTTTAAGACGCAAACGTACGGATGAGGTCCCATTTATGATTTCTCACAGCGTCAAGTGCTGATGGCATCTCGGCACAGTGCATAGGACCCCTGGGACACCTCTTGTGTCAATATGATGACGTAGCACCACTCATTGGTTCATTCTCACACTACACGCCATCGTCCAACTTTCATCCGAAGACCGCTCATCGCGCTTATCGATGCCATCCTCGACTGCAGCCGCCGTCTGCCTGCCTGGCCGTGCGCTCCTTCAACTCGCGCTATCGCCCCCGCTTTCTCCGTGCCCGACTGTGCGTGCACGAGAGCTCGACTGGGCAGTCACGCCAACTCCGACGTGCATCAGGAAAATGTTTTCCGTCTGGCATGAGCTGGCGGGTTCTGGCGTGTCTGGCTGATCTGGCTTAGCTGGCGCACACTTGCCAGCTCGTGCCAGAATCAGTGCCAGATTTGAATTTTTGCATAGGGCTTCCTATCATGTTAAATTCATTGGGAAACCAAGGCAGCATCATAGGAGGGTTCCAATGCAGTGACAAGGGCAAGGATTTAGATTTTGAGCGTGCAGAGCTCTGAGATCTCGAAATCTATCCTAGTCATTCAAACTCCGCCATGCACGTGCGTTGATATGGCATGATTTTGATGGTCAACCATCGCCACGTTGCTTGCTCTCTCCATGTCGTCTTGCCCCGCCCCCCCGTAAACCTGTCTCAACGTGTACTGCGCCGATCCAAAGGGTCCTCTCCGTCTTCAAGTGACCTCTCTACCTTCTCTTGGGCTGTTACAGGATCTTTGGGCTTGTGCTGCTACTATCTGGATGTTTCGCCTCTTTGACTGGATCGCTGGCGCTTGTGTGCTTCTCTTGGGTCCAAGAGTACTCTGTTATGTCCTCCCCCCACTCTCCCCATCGCTCCCCCCATTCCACGTGCATTGTTTGGCACTAAGCCGCTTGTGGCACACCACCTTCCCATAGCATACGTCACCCGCATGTGGCCCTCCTCTTCTCCCTAATGTTTGTTCTCTTTCAGATTCTACCGCGGAAGGTATGTGCTTCGCCCGCTTTGACGACGGCCTTGATATAGTAGTCCGCACTGGCCATCTAACAAGTCAACAACAGCGATGATTGCTCAATGAACGGAATGGAGTGATGTACGTCCTCACCTCACTTATATCTACAACATATATTCGTGTTTTGTCTAGATCCACTCGCCTCTCTTCACTCCCCAACTCCACTCCAATAACTCTGTCCATATACCGCTGACATTACAATCTGTGGGTGATGCGTAACACATGTCGAAGGTCATGTACATGTATATATGCATATGAATACATTTAGTATCTGTTTTTTCATCTGTACAAAGCAATCTGAGAGCACCATAAGGGACCGAAAGTGTCTCCAGGTTATGGTGCCAGAGTACATTCTGGTGCCAGAATGTGTTCTGGCACCGGCTATCTTTTTATGTCGCCAGATGCGATTCTGGCGAGCTGGCAGACCTGGCAGACCTGGCGCCAGGTCTGCCAGCTCGAAAACATTTTCCTGATGTGCGTGCCTCGCGATCGGCCCACACTCCTCCATCTGCCGAAGTCGCGCTACACCCATCTTGCGTGTCTGAATCTGCGGACGGCAATCTGGCGCCCTTTAGAATTCCCGCAACCCAACGCCCACAGGATCTCAATGGCACTCACGCCGAACAAGTGGCTGAGTGCCTATCTATCAAATGATTTAAGATATGCGACACCCCGATCCGGCACCCTTATGTAAGCAGAAAAATCACATCGCAAAAACCTTTTTCTTCTCTTTCCACAAATACTTTCTCACACTTTTGCAACCACAAAACTGTAGCTATTACCTCTATCTATCATTATATTGAGGGGTTTTAGCAGATATTTCGAAACTGTGAAGTTATAAGACTTTTCTTTCCAAAAAAGGTAAGTGTGTCGGAAAAGCCTCCAAATCGCCCAATTGGGACGATGTTGGTGAAAAATGTCCCTAGGATTTGGCGGATGACTAAGCAAACACGTGATAAGAGCCGCGTCTCATCGCATCACTAATCACTTTAGCTTGATCTCTGGATCTTGGACTTCGATTATGTCAGCTGATGGCTCAGCCGATGATGGCCGTCACTTGCTCAGCAGCCCTCCAGGCGCGATTCAGCACACTGCATATATTCTTTTCACATTACAACAGTCACAAATAGTGAGGCAGGTATCTTACCCAGGTAGTTGAGCCTGGGTTTGGTAGAAACATTCCTAGTGGAATTTGATTAACTGATGGCAACTGCCTTTTCGGGGGGGGGGGGGGGGGGGGGTCGTGGTAAGAAGTCCAAGATCCAGAGATCAAGCACCCCTTGAATTTAGCGGCGTAGGCGAATACGTAGTACAGGAGACTATGCTAAGAACTAAAGAGAAGGGAAAGCGGTAAGGGTGGGAGAAAAAATAAACTAGCTCGAAGTCGAGACACTATCGAGGGTGTATGTGAGATGGATGAGAGCACGAGTAGGAAGAGATAAAAGGGAGCTTTATATACTACAGCTCCAGGACAAAGCATGAGCAAGAGAAAGAGGCGTCGCGACGCGACGCGACAAAGAAGTGGCACGTGCCGCTTTCATAGACCACGGTCAAAGGCTTTTGACCGTCTCACAAGTGGATCGCTTGCTGATCATTTGGTGACCATTTGAGCTTGTGCTGTGCATCTTGGACCTCTAAAAGATTGTCTGATGTGGTTAAGGTGACCCCTTTTTTTCTGGGGCCAAAAGGTATGAAAATAGCAAGTTTTAATTTTTGCACTGTGGAAAATTTGGCGAATGTCACGTCACAGTAACGCTTACATAAGGGTGCCGGATTGGGGTGTCGCATATCTTAGTACACGCCTAGACGATCGAAAGCCGAAAACCAGCGGGTTTGATCAACCAGCGATATATAGTTCACAGCCTCTGGGTACCAACCTAATAATCACTGGTTCCCAAGCGCCAAGTAATTTAGCTGATCTCAATGACTGGATCGTTGGTTGCCAGTGGATGGCGCTGGAGATGCCAATGAGATGGCCACGTGCCCTTTGACACAGCATCATTCTGATATCCGACTACTAGTATCATTACTGCCACTGTCGCGATTCAGCTCATGGATCAGTTCTAAGACTTACTTAGTACAACCGATTCTCATAGACACCATGGATCTTGTCCGCGTGCTTTTCAGAATCCTGCTAATCATATTCTTACTGCTACTGTTTTCACTGCGGCTGGCGGAACTGTCGTCGACAAAATCTCTCAGTCTCAGTGGCCACGTTAGGCCAATGTCAAAAGAGTTAACAAATCCTCAGCGTACGCACTGCATCCTCCGAAAATGATGCACGTTTCTCATCGGATATCTACCAGTCTTCACATGCAATCAATATGACCATTATAAATGCAATATCTGCCCCGGCAGCAGCTTCACTGTCTTGAGCCGTGCCAGAGCACATGAAGATTCGGTTTCCCATGCACTACTTGTACGGCAGCTTGACCGGCCAGAAGATCCAGCCTTGGTCTCTAGTCCTCAGCACCACGATGGAGTGGAATCTTTGCACCCTGGCAGTCCTTTGCCTGGTTCTTCTCCCGGACTCTTGCAAGTGGAAACCACTTCTGTTCACGGGCCAGCCCTCCCTTCTGATGACGAGGATCAGATCTATGATGACTTCAGCGGTGAACTCGCCTATAATCGACCCAGCTCCGATGATGAAGACAACGGCTACTACGATCAAGAGGATGATTTTAGCTTATATCATGACCCTCACCCACCTAGCGATGGCCCAATCACATACAACAGCGATGGTCCGATCGCATACGACTGCCCCGAATCGGACGGCTTGTTCATGGAGCGCGAAGAAAATTTGGATAGGGCAAAAGAACGTGGGTTTGATTCCGTGTAAATTCTGTTCTTCCCTCATGCAGTCTCCACAGAGTTTGATCCTAGTAATGCACTGCAGCTAACTGACACCGATGACTGGTGGTGCTGGCGCAGTAAACAGGTATGTCGTCTTTTATAGGATGACCATATGACTCATCCTCAGCAAGGAGTGCCTCCTCGACATAATGGCCGGCTTTCCGCGCTCTTGCTTTTCCGAGAAGGAACTCAATGCAACTCGCTGGTATGCGAAGAAAAATGGGGTTTCTGGTCAGCCTACGATCAGACAAGTCAAGAATCATCGCCCCGACATCCTGAATGTCGCTGGAGTGTCAACGACTTTGATCAACGGGCAGCTTGGTAATGTTTTTGCCATCAATGACTGGCTCAAGATTATTGAGCACGTAAGTTGATATCCAGTTCTCGTCCGGTTCCTGACTAACATGTTATGTACCAGGAATTTGCGAATCCGCTGGTTCGGCCCCATCTGCATCTTTACCCCGAAGACAGTGGTAAACGGCTAGAAGAGGCTCGACAAGGGGCCAAATGGAAAGACGAGGTTGACGGAAATCTTTCGGCACCAATGGCTCGTGCCGAAAACGGTAAAGATTATTTCGTTGAAGAACCAGCCCTCGCAAACATAGATGATGATGGAACCATTGGTCCTGTCATGCCCATGCGGTGGTTTACACGGAACGGTAGTATATGGGCTGTAGTTCATCGCTTGTGAACTACGCTACAACAAGATGCCTATGTAATTGATGGCACGCTGCAGGGATGTCTAGAACTTCCTCTCACTGCATTTTTCCTCACCGCCGTGGACTTGAACGAGATGGGATGTCAACACCGATACAATCTCCCACCGCTCAAGATTGCTGGTATCTAATATTCTTACCGTCCGAAGCTGAAACTGACAAGACTGTTTTCTTGTCTCAGGTATCTTGAGAGATTTGCAAGCGTGTGATCTGGACTCTTGGGATCAACCAATCTTCAATCCTTGGAGGGCGAAAGGAAACGGAGAACGTGTCCATTCTGTCCCTCTTTGGACATATTGTGACGATACCTCCGGAAATGTTTCAAAAAAATGGAATAAGCATAATTCTGTTCTCTTCACACTAGCAGGCCTGCCCCGTGAATATACGCAGATGCTGTATAATGTCCATTTTATTGCCACGTCAAACACTGCCCCTCCATTGGAGATGATGGAGGCTGTGACCGCCATGCTTCGGTGATCTTCACTTTTCCGACTTTTTCCCATTGCTTATTGTATACCACTAGTGACGCCCGAAGGACTGGGATTAGGGTCTGGGACTGCGAGCTTAAAGAATTCATCCTCATCATCCCATGGATCCTCGCTTTCCAGGGTGATAATCCGATGTCGAGTGAATTTGCATCCCATATCGGAATGCAGGGCAACTACTTCTGCCGTGTATGTAACGCTAAATCAGACAAAAAGAGTCGAGCTCCGGGGACCGCCGGTGAAATTGACCGCCTGAAAGATTTCATGACGGTGAGTAGCACCTTTCTTAATTGTCTCATTGTCTAATCTACATAACTCAGCCCGGGGTTCCGCGTTCAAAGGAGAAAACTGTGGCAGACCTCGAACAACAGCTGAAGCGTGCCATCAATGGTGCTCCGAGCGCTGTCGACACTATGGCAACTGACACGGGTTCCAAGGATAAGTACTTTCAACATTTTGTTGACAAACTTCAGACCGCTTCCACGAAATTGAAAGAAGAACAAAAAATGAAGCCCGCGGATGGAACCCTGTCAAAAGCAGACGAAGTGAAGGCCATGCTTCATCGCCTCCGCGACGAGATGCCGGAGAATGTATTTAACCCTGTTCTTTCAATTCTCGGTGAGTATACAAATGATCACAGACTTTGAATTATATTTATTTGTGAGGTGTCCTTAGATTTTGACCCGAGCAGTGACTCTCCTGTAGAGATCCTTCATGTATTACTCCTGGGGGTCGTTAAATACTGGTGGCGTGATGCTGTCTCCCGCCAGACAGCTCAGGGAAAAGACGAGCTCCGCACTCGACTGTCTAGCATTGATGTGGCCGGGTTAAATTCTTCTCGTCTTCGTGGCAACATGTATGTTCAATATGCAGGCTCATTAGTGGGACGAGACTTCCGGATCATCCTTCAAGTTGCTCTGATTGTCCTGCACGGTCTAATCCCCGCGACTCATTACCAAGGGTGGGTTGCTTTGTGTAAACTTGCACCTCTGATGTTCCAGCCGGCCATCGAAGATTTACCTGCATACACAGTAAGTTGTCTCCACTCGGGCTTTTCATCTCCAACTGACATATCGTGTAGAAAAAGCTCAAAGATGCTGTTTTTGATTTCTTGGCTGCGACGGCTTTGTGGAACACTCAATGGTTCAACAAACCCAAGTTTCATCTCTTTGTCCATCTAGTTGAGCATATCCGTCGGTTCGGACCCCTCATTCTGTACGCCACTGAAACATTCGAGTCTTTCAATCTTGTTATACGGCTTCGGAGCGTCCACTCCCCTCGACATGCTCCGAGTCTTGATATTGGCTCATCCTTTGGTCATCTGCATGCAATTCGGCATCTGGTCAGTGGGGGGTTTGTTCAAACTGCGGTGGATGGAACGACACTCCTGTTTCCACGCCAAGCAGGGCGGCATGTGACAGCTCTTATCGATGATGACGAATTTGTCAAATTCATGTCCATGGATGGGCTGAGGGAGGGTTCTCGAGCTGGTATATGTGATCTATTCCTTGAAACTACTCGGGCACTGACAAGCAATTCTTCTCAGGATTTTATACTTCAATAACGGGTCCTTGTCAGTGGGAAGAGACCTTGGCATTCGAACGTGGGCTTCGAAGCCCTTTGGGCTCCGGCGCTGCCATTATTCGCTGCCGAAACCTTGTCTTGAAGGGTGGAGACCGGGTCGATGTTGGCAAGTACATTGTCTACCATCTTGGCCAAGTCTCGGCAGTTGGCCGCGTCGAAGAGATCCTTGTCACAGAACAGGCCAACCGTTTACTTGGGGTTCTTGTCTCCAAATGTCGCATTGGACCAGACATCTTGCCTTACCACATGCCATCATGTACCGTGGACAGTAGCTCACCGTTATTACTGGTTTTTGAGGTAAGCTCCGTCTATTGGTTGCGGGAATAGATCTAACAACGTTTAGGAGCTACTTTGTGCCATAAATGTGGCTCATAACTGTGCCGCTAACGACTGCAAACCAACAAATACCCGACAGTTGTTGCAAGAGCGGGAGGCAACAGATCAATTCGAAGACGAACTCAAGCACCCCATCCAGCCTGATGACTGTTTCTTGAATTTGTCACAATTACGGAGTGCAACTCACGTTCAACAATTCCGATCACCAATGGGCTTGCGTTCGTCGTTATCTGAAGTCATTGAAGATGCCATCAACAACAAGGCAAGTTTGGAGCGGGAAGCTCGCGATAATCAAGTGGCAAAGGAGGCAGAGAAGGTGGCCAGGGAACTGGAGAAGGCAGCCCGGGAGGAGCGTCGGAAGGCGAAGGAATCGGAAAAGGCTAAGAAGCTGGAGGAGCGCATGTGGAACACGATGCCAACTGAGAGAGCCGGTCAAGAGCGACAGGTCCATCGACCCGAGCAGACTGCCTCCACGTCAACCGCGACATCCGACGTCGACAGGCCTGAGGAACAGGCAGAAACGTGCAAGAGCAGATACATCCGCAAATGCACAACCTGCTGCGTCACGTCGGCGCCGGCAGACAGGGGCAGACAGTATCGATAACATTTGGATTTCTTATGTGCCCTGATATTTATTTAATGAAATATCATTCCTGAGATGAACAGCAGGCAGTGGAATGTGCATTGATATGCAATTTTGCGAACACATCCGAGTACTACAAGAGTTCTCACACCGTGACTTTCCGTAACCGTTGTGCTTCCTTCCGAACCCGCCTATCTTTCTCTCCTTGAAGTACCTGTTCGATGTACGCCTCGTCCTCTGGCGTAACCGGTTGAGTCCCAAAGTGCGTCGATTCCACGTCGCTCTCATCAGCATCTGATGTGATGAGTGGTCGGATTTGCTCGTTTACATGCCTCACACTTTCTTCAACTTCACCCATCCGGTGCACAAGAGGGAGGAACTTGACCCGTATCTTCTCGTCCAGATGGCCCTCTGCCTGTGCACGGTATTGCTGGTTCTCCGCCTCGAGTGCCTTGATTTTGGCCCAAAGCGCATCGATCTGCGCTTCTGCAAAAATTTGGCTCTGAGTCAAGATATGGGGCGATGGTATCTCTTGTTGAGGAGGAACATCCTCTGTCTTGACACGCTTTGGAGTCACCACCCATGCATTCACATTTGCGCGACGTTTCTTTGCATTTATAGGTGTATTGCCTGTATAGAACGTAAGCACAGTATCTGAACCCAGTCTCTGGAGCAGATCTTACCCTCAAACTTTAGCTCCACTGGTTTGTTCTCCTTGCATGATTGGCCTGTCTGGTGGACCGTGGCAGTCGGTGGAAATTCACAAAGTTCGTTGTATGTCTGAGTCCCAAGACCGAACTGTCCTATAGGTATGTTATGGCTGAACACTGCAGGATCTGGTGCTTGTGAGCTGAGGTATCCATATGTAGGATTTATCTGACTGAATATGCGAGGTGAGCGACGCGTTGAAAGCTCGCTGACCTGGACGGCTCACTGATGTATTTTATAACGTGTCCGTTGTTTCTGAATGGATCGGTCATCTTCCTCTGGCTGAGAAGACATTTGGAATCCGGATGTGACCCGCGACGAGGTCTCTGAAGAACGAAACTGGCTGCGACAATATATGAATTGTTTGGCTATCTTTTGTTTGGAGGTTGTCGCAATTTTTTCTTCTTCATCCATGTCCTCCCAGATCCCAGGCTCCTCTGGGCCCTTACGCCACTCGAACTCTCCTCGTCGGATTCACCACTACGAACTCTCTCAGCGTACTCCTCGCCATCGCCGCTCGGATTCCGACTCAGAAAACTCCAATCCTTCCTCGCACATGGCCGACCTTCATTTCCCGCAGTACGACTCTCGGAGCCAGAACTCTGGCCTCCGTAGTGCTGCAAGCTTCTCGTACAACAGCCTGGACGACCATTACTCCCCTGTCGTCAATATTGACAAGCTCGCAAATGAAGCCCATCTCAGCAGTGCTCACCGCCTGGCAGCCCATGCATTCTCTAAGGTACTTCTGAATGCTCCTTAAGCTTCGCTGCTCATAAATATTGAGTAGCTCAATACTGAAGACCGCATTATTACGTGTTACATCCAAGGACTTCAAAACGACGAGAAAATTGACAGCATCCTGTCGTCTCTCGATGCAACGAACAAAGGACTAGCCACTATCGGGACCTTCATGAATGAAACTTGGGCGCTCACCAGCAACCAAGAGGTCAGTCGCGAAAGTCTCTTTGTCATGATAATCTGTAGTCTGATACCCGCACTTCAGAAAATCCTAAAAGCATTGTTGAAGCATTATCTCATAATGCCCCACGTATCATATCGTAACATCACAGGGCACGTACAGGTATGCTTCAACTTCATCGATTTTCTATACACTAACAAGACTAGTCCTATATACTGCGGCATTTGGTCACCCTTCACCTCGGGCTTTACAAGTCGGACCCAACAGTAAAGAGGGTCATCAATGTCTTCCTCGGGCAGCAAAACAATAACATCAAAAGCGCATTTCGAAAATTGGTCCGTAAATCATACTCCGAGTCCCCATCCCATGCGTCCTCAATCATGCTCAATCCTATCATTAGATCTTCAACTCTGTCGAACAGAAGATGGCACTCAAGTCCTTTGGCATGAAGATTCTCAATGCATACCACCTCCCGGACATCCCTGACATTGTACCTCAAGCTACTTCGGCAGCGTTCGCACTCATGGTAAGCCTTTCTCCAGTGCGGAATTGCCATCCACTCTGAGCAAATCTTTTCCCTTCATCAGAGAGATGTCGCCGCCCCATTGGTTGCGCATAAAACCGAGCGGATGAAAGGTGCTGATACCGGATTTTGGCAGGGCCTCGAAGACGCGTTGGAGAAGCTGTATGACGCACACGGGAACGACCGAAAATCATCAGCGTGGCTCCAGTAAGCATCTCACTATTGTACGCACTATTTTCCATATCTAACAGTACCGATGCAGGTGGGAGAACAATATTATCGCCCAGGATAATTCACGCTACAAGCGCACCAATGCCGGGGATCAAGCACACACACGCACCGAAGTCGATAATGCGTTGTTGGGCCTCCAATGGGTCACCTGGTGGATATTGACAACAACGGGGATGCAGATGGAGATGCGGGAGGTGCATGGGACGTTAGCCTGGCGGATTTGGGAAATATGGCTGCCACAGCCACTCTTTGAATACCGAATAACATTCTGAGTCTTATCCTAATAGTATCCCATCCCTAGTTTACTGGAGTGACAATACTACATTGGTCTTTTTTATTGGGCTATTGTATGATTATATCCCGGACTGACCCTCCGTCCATAATGATATAAATAGCAACGAAAGCGCCCACTGAGTGTCTCAGTTTACGCTCTGTGGAAACCAATGAGATGTATCACTGCGCACACTGATTTACTTGGCGCACGGAATCCACAGGTTGGCGCCGGGAAACCAATGATTGATCAAACCCGCTGGTTTCCGGGTTTCGATCGTCTAGGCGTGTACATGTCACCCATGTTCATTTTTTCAGATGTTCATTCTGACAATCAAACAAAAATTCCATAAAGGTAGTCCGGCCGGAAATTTTCAATTTCCTTGCCTATTTGGGCCAAAATCAACCAACGTCACCGTCACTGGTAGTTCAGAGGCCTCCGTCACGCGTCACCTGAACATTAGTGATGTGCGGGTCGGGTCGGGCCTGAAAGCCCGGGGTCGGGTCGGGCTTGGGCGGGCTCGGCCCACAAATATCCTGAGCCCGACCCGATTGGCGGGTCGGGTCGGGCTTGGGTCGGGCTCGGGCCCAAGCCCGGGCTTGAAAGCGCATGCGGTAATTGGCGAGCGGCTGCCGGACCGCCTCGCGGTCCGTCATCCTCCTTCCGAAATTCTGGGGCTGAGAAGCCATAAGCGAGCTTAAAAGGCTTCAGACGGACAAGCGCAATTTTATAGAGAGAGTAAATGTAAAATGTAATATGTCAATTAAATATCAATTACAATATGATCGCTATGTTATTGTTGCTGGGGCACACATACCTGTCATTTCATATGGCACGCCTGAGGGAGCTGTCAAAGCTCCTGAGAAGGGCAGTGATGTCATGATTGCTGACTGCATTGTTCATAATCAAGTGGTCAACCTGCAAATAATGAGTGAAACCATCCATGGAGGAGCATCTGAACCGAGTGTCCATCGACTCGGAAGTAAGTGCAATGCGTGTTGATGCCAAGGCGGAACGAAAGTAGCCCAAGCAGCAGCAAATATGATGGCTGCTGATTGGAAAAAATAGGCGAGAGACCTGGGCTCAAGCCCGGGTCTCGGGCCCGACAGAATCTTGGGCCCGACCCTGAGCCCGACTGAGCCCGACTGTGGGTCGGGTCGGGTCGGGCCCACAAAGCCCGGGTCTCGGGTCGGGTCTCGGGCTTGGGCCCGACCCGCACAACACTACTGAAACATGTGGTCGGAATAGTGCAGTAGAAGCATAGACGAAGAGCTATGGCACAGCCTTGTCCTCTCTCTCTTCCGGCTTTCACACCCAACATATGCCCCGTCTGTTCTTCAGCTCCACCTCCAATGACTGGATTTTCCCCTTGTCAGGGTCTGCAAGGATCTCGCCTCACTAGGGAGCTGTGTTCCATTCCCATACGTGAACGCTATGTTTTGTGCTGGACTTGCGTTTTTAGAGCTCATTGAGGTAAACCTATTTGAAAACACAACACACAAAACCGCTGATATCTTCAAGAGATGATGGCGAAGAACACGGAGGATTTAAGATACCTGGCGCAGTCTGTAGTCACCATTATGAAGATCCTGCGCGAGGAAATTGACTCCCATCCGAACGCGGTACAGGATCCGAGGTTTCGCCACATCTGTATCGAATTCAACACGTATGTGTCTCTCGGGTTTCTGGCTATTCAATTCCTATCCCGTTCCATCACCATTCTAGACATCTAACACGGTTATCGAGCGACATCCAATCGATGTCAAAGAATTGGTCGTCATCCAGACTCAAGAAATACTTCAAGGCTAATCACATCAAAGAAGAGATTGCCCAGTTCACCTGTCGCGTGAACGACTTACGCGCAAACGCTATTGTGAGGTCGCTCCGACTCGTCATGCAGTGGTGCATTTACCCTTGTCCAGCTCGCTGCCTCAGCGGGAACGCGGATGGATCTGGCAGATATAGCCAATGCTGTCACCGCAGTCCATAGTCGTATCTCAGACCTTCAAGAAGAGATGAGAATGCCCGGGACTCTACCCAAAGTCTCGAAGACAAAAGACGTCGCCCGCTTCGAAAAGGATGTGAATCTGGATCCTCAGAACTTACATGCACATTTACTTATTCCCCTCGACCTTAGTTTCACGCGCTCAAGCTCGGGGATATCCACTTGAAGTTTCAGACGGCTCGGACAGCCAACTTCTTTCGGATAGATAGGCAGAGTAGACGAACGCATGTGGGATGGACCGACTACAAAGGGTGTGTTCAAGGATCAGTTCGAACTATACGAGTTTACCAAGGATCCGATCCTATCGAGGTCAGTGGTATCCAAAATCATCATGTTTGACTCTGATACTGTTCAAAGCCATGGGAAACTTTTCTGACTGTTCTCGCTGAGAATTCTCCGTGAGTATGACCTTTCCAATCTGTTCCCTTTCCGAGGGTCGGATCCGCTGATTGGTATCTGTAGGGTTCCTTATCTCCCCCAGCTGTATGGCTTCTGTGCGTCGCCCAGGTTACGCTCACTCGTCTTCCATGGAGGTGAAGTTGTATCACACTACGTCGCCGATTTTCTCACATCGCTTTACGCTAGATTTTCTAACACTTGACGAGTATGCACTTCTGCTTCCATCTCCACAAGCCATATTCGAATGGGAGTTAAGGCTCGTGGGTCCCTATCTCTACCTCTGAATTCAGTCTACTGATTTCATTTAGAAAGCGGATTTTTCTGCGCTGTATTTTACTACTACCATCGCCGATCCGATTCAGATCCGTGAATTTGCATTGGTGAATGCAGACGATGGAAAATTGGTGATATCTCACGTCAACAATGATCGCCGTCTATTCATGCCGATGCAAACTGTACGCACACTGTGCTGTGAAAATTACAGCAAAGGTGTCTTAACAAGTGTTTAGGGAACTCCGTTCATGGAATGGTTCATGTCATTCAATCCCCACTCCAATGCGAGAAAGCTTTGGCCTGGAGACATAAACTTTCAGCTGGGAGGCTCCCTCCAAAAAATGGTCGTGCTCTGGAATCCTTGGTAGACGTGACTTCACCAAACCCATGCCCTGTTGGCGATTTTAGTTGGCGGGACCTTCATACAGTTCTTACATTGCGGGGCGGTGTATATCATTCAATGACGGGAACTCAAATTGCTCGTTTGGAGAACTGTCAAGTCGTTCCTGCGCATTCTTGGGACATCATCCGTATGGCTTCAGGATTTGCGGATCTCAGCATCTTTGGAGGTTGCTGGCCTTCAATGGGTAACCAGGCTGAAGCCGGCTGGAACCAGTCAGTCTAATTTCCTCTTTCTCGTGTTCATCAAGTATCATTTACAACCAACTAGCTTTGCGGTTCCACTCCGCGGAAGAACGAAAAGTGGTTTGCGTTGCATGATGAGCTGCCCACCGGGGGGTACTTTCTTACGGCATCTATCGAGTTTGGTGGTACTGGGATCCCTGACATAACACACTCCTGGATGTCGCAAGCCAGTTCAATTACCCCGCAGCTACTTAAGCAGCACAGCGAATGGAAATTGTCTGAATTCTTTGTTCGTCAGTGCCTCCGCTGTCCAGACACATTTCCATGCTCACCTTGGCGTGCTAGCAATTTCCACTCTGCTCGAACTGTGGTGGGAAATGATTCCCAAAACCGCAGATTATGAGGCGTCACTGCCACTCCTCGACGGCTTGCCGGAGAATATACATGTCTTCGTGCAGGTACCCGTCTTGGATGGAGATCGTGTAGAAGAGCCTCAGATATACTGGTCCACGGATCCTGTCATTAGAACAACTGGAAATATTCCTCCCGGCGCCTTCAAGATCCGAACGACATGGACCACGAGAGTTGAGACAGCGCGGTGGCAAGATCATCATTACGAAGTGGCCAGGAATATTCAGGAGGAGCATGGATTTGACCCCAATACGAATGCCGCAGCAAAAGCGCTGGGTCTACCCATTCTGGAAGGTCGTCCTATGTCCAAACTTGCAACAGCGGCATCTGGTAATGTGGTCTTTTTTGACTCATGCAGCTATTTCAATAACTACATCCATACAGCGCGCGACAACTGGCAATGGTGGGAAATAGATTCCCTGATCGATCCTCACAGTATGGAGAGGCTCGGGTTGTGACTGTCGACTATGTATGCCAGTGATATCTAGCTATACAGAATAATCGAAAGTCCGGGTCTCTTGTCAATTTCAACAACTATCTCACACCTGAATAATCGCACTAATCGTGTTACATTGGAGATTTCTTGGAGATTTTGGGTAGGCATTGTATTCAGCCTAAAAATCAGATACTAAAACCGAACAAAATATCTATTATCTATACACAATATGTGTTCGTGTTGAAATTTCCGTATACCAGACCCCGCGCGTGCTCACGTCGCAAAGGGCTGGTCTGTATATCCCCGTGGTCCATTCTCTCCCACGAGGTAGAACGTTGAGCGGTCATACGGGTTCAGTGGAATGCCCTTCTCGAGCCGGGTCGGGAGATCAGGCTGGTAAGGGGAGGAGTGTCAATGGCCAATGTAAAGAAGGGAGGATTTTGTGGAAATTGGAGGTCAATAAAATAGCAGAGATGTTGAGGGAAAGCGGGAACAAGACGTACATTACTGATAAACATCCGGCCAAACGCGATCAGATCTCCTGTCGTCTCCGCCCTCTCCAGCGCGGCCTCTGTCGTGAAGTTTCCCGCACTGACGAGCCGTCGCGGCGCCCAAATATTCCGCAGCGCGTCGTTCGTCTCATGCGCACCCACGGTACCTTCCAGACGCGTGGAGCTCCCGTCGATGCGTGGTTCGACGAGGTGTACGTACGCGAGCCCGGGGTGACGTGTGACGAGCTGGGTAAGGACATACGAAAAGGTGGAGAGCGGGTCCGCCATGCCCATGTCTGCGAGAGGGCGGGGATCAATACTTGAAAGGAGCGGTATAACGCTGACACGCACCCTGGAAGCGACTCCATGGGCTGAATCGAATCGCAGTTCTCTCCTCGCCAACGGCGGCTACGATCGCATCCACGACCTCGAGAGCGAACCGGGCTCTGTTCTCGATGCTCCCCCGTACTCATCGGTGCGCTTGTTGCTCACATCCTGCAGGAATTGGTCAATTATGTAGCCGTTCGCGCCTGCGCGAGTGAATCCATCAACCTCATATTGAGAGAAATATAGCGAAGCGAAGACGCACTGTGGATCTCCACCCCATCACACCCAGCCACGATCGCGTTCTTCGCGGCCTGCGCGTACAGCGCGGCGTACTCCTTGATCTCTGGAATCGTGAGCGGCCGCGGTGTTTCGACCTTTCCCGTGAGGACCACAGCCGACGGAGCGACATATGGGAACGACGGGTCCTCCGCGCGTAAGTCCGAGGGCCGCGCGGCACGCCCAAGCGCCCAGAGTTGCATGAACAAGAACGAGCCCTTCGCGTGCACGGCCTCGGTCACCTACGATTGCCGCGATATTAGTCAATGCGCGGCGAAATGCACGGGCCGACGCACGCCTTTCCACTCCGCAATCTGCGCAGTACTCCAGATGCCCGGGACGTGCTTGTAGCCGCCCGCCCTGGCCGCGATGAACGTCGCCTCAGTGATCAGGAGCGTCCCCGGGCGGCTCGCGCGCTGCGAGTAATATTCTGCCATCAGGGGCAGGTACGGTACGTGCTCCGTCGCGGACGACTTGTAACGCGTCAGGGGAGCCAGCACTACGCGATGCTGCAACTCGACGGCCCGACCTGAATAGGCTGGAAAAGTTTGGGGGTGGCGGCGGCCATGATGAATGCTTAGGAGCTGCCTTGAGATTACTGGCCTGAGCTTCGCGGCTTAAGTATAGGCTGATTAACCAGTTGCTGATTCAGGTTTGATCAAAAAAAAACGCTTCCGTCGCAGGTCGTCGCTGGCCTAAAAAGGGAAATCTGGTCCGGGGAACAATCCTGTACTCACAATCGGGACAGGATCGAATTCCCTTGAG